>JAGFZM010000001.1:1129710-1146660 GCA_017657215.1 Limnothrissa miodon | reverse complement strand
ACCCCCCCCCCCCCCCCGAAAAGGACTGCCCTGAAAACTTTGGACAGAAATATTAACTGCCCTTGTGTGTGCGCGCGAGTGTGCTATCCATCACGGCGGCACGGCAGTGTGAAGTGATGAACGACAGGCTGCCGACATGTGACAGGGCCATAGACCCAGCAGAGAATGATTGGGGAAAATTCACAATGTATTCCTCAGCTTCTCCTCCCTTGGTCTGCTCAAGCTTTACACCCTCAACACCACCTGCCAGTGAGGAGTCCTTGCAAAGAATTAAGAAAATAACGTGGATTGTAGAACTGTATATTCATCAAAAGAGAGAGAAAAAAAATACCAAACATGAATCTCACTTTCATCGCAGCTTTAGTTCTGCAGCAGAGCAAGTTTTATTTTTGTTGGTCAAGTTATAGGTATGGTAAAGCTTTTTTTTTTTTGCACATTGATGTGAATATGCTGTTGATAGAATTCTATGTTAAATGTTGTGTTTCAAACAATATTGTAAATTAATACATTTATTTACCTTAAGAAAATTGGTGTCCAAGTGTTGTATTGATGAGACAACAAAGCAGAAATAGATCCAAACATCTAAGAAGATTTATTAGATTAGGTTCATGGTAATATACAGTATGAGGGTACAATACAGTACTTCATCTTACAAAAATAAAGAACCTTGGAAATCCAGGGAAGGGCAAATGACAGTCACTTGATGGTCTAAACAGCAGGACTTTTCTTCACAACACTACTGATTCTAGCCTTTTTTTTTTTTACTTCTCCCTTCCATCACAAAATGTATGTGGTTTTCATGACCTTTTAAGTTAAAAATGAGGTACAAAAGATGAAATGAAAATGACACAGCTGTCATTTCTTCTCTGGCTCATGATCCTTGGCGAGTTCTTCATTTGCCCAGTGCCTTGTCCAGGTTGGCCCTGATAGCGTCCAGGAAATCTGTGGTGTTCACGTAATGCTCATTCAACTTGACACTACAAAACAAAAGGAGTAGGTCAGGCCAAAATGTTATTACAATATACATGAGTAACAGGTTTTAAGCTTACGCCAACTATTAGTCAATCCCATAGACAAGACCTTTTGTTTTACATAGCTAATATTTTAACAATAACAACAAAATGACAATTTCCTGTTTGAATAGACCTCCAGACAAAATAATAAAAATCAAACCACAAGTATTTCAAAGAGAAGAATCAATGCAAGGCCTGTATAACCAACACTGAAATACTTCAAACTAATGATGAAAAATGTCCCATTGACAAGCACAAATGATGAAACCTATAACATATCAAGTTGCCAGCAGGACCAAAGCCCATCTATTTCTGAGAGCTTGTGCCTGATGGGGAAGGAATTGGTCTCAAACTTTGACCAAAAAATTGAAGAGTACTGGTGGCCATTTTAGTTCCCATCGGGACCTCTCAAATACACTTGCATAATAAAATATTCCCATCAGCATTCAAGACGATGGGACATTTAACATATTGGCATCCTGATAACCAACCATGGTTGCCAATGCATAAGTCTGAGGTGCTCTGCCAGCAGTACATGACCCACTTGACTTTTCAACACCTTTCTTGGCAAGGCTTACCACTGTAGCATACACAGTATGGGTCCTAATAGATGGGTTTCCCGTTTACCAACATTACTGGGTGCGCATGCAGCCAGGGGGCTTTTTTCTATGTTAGAAAGTTGCCTAGCCATCAGTTGTTGTAGCCTAAATCTTGCATGGTCACTACCATTAGTGACACCATTATACTGTAATATACAATTCCACAGCACAGTGTTTGTTCATCTTTATACTGCTCCATTAAAAAATATAATAAAAAAAATGTGCGTGTTGGCATGTGCGATATGTTAGCAATGTACGCTAGTGGATTTTTATGCAGAATATACCTTCACCTCATGGTTTCATTTTTATTTTATTTTGTTACAGTGTACACCCTTATGCTTTGTGGTGTCTGAATATATATGCAGATCAACACGATTCATTAAAAATAAGTATCTTGCCTTCTCTGCAATATAGACACAAAGTAACAAGTTGCCTTGGCAAGGGATAAAATAAAAATGGATATTTAATTAAATTAAATTAAATAGCCATGCTTTGGTATACTGGTGAACGTATATTGAACCTGGAGGTATGCACCGCATTATTACCATGCGGAAACAATGATTAAAACAAAATATACTTACAACCCTAAACTAGCAATGAAAATAATTACTGGGTGTAAATGTGTCATTTTCCTTTTGTGTGAAATGGGCTCACCCAAATACCAAGAGGCTTGTTTGAAGCACAATACAATTTAGGTTTGATGATTGAGTGTACTCACTTGGAGAGACCATGAATGCAGCCAGCAAGATCCTTGGTCATAACACCACTCTCAACAGTGTCTACACAGACCTTCTCAAGGGTCAAAGAGAACCTGCAGGACACAGACATACACACAATGATTAGCAATAATTCATTTTCACCATTTCCTGCTAGGCTCATTATCTGCTCGAAATTGCAATCCACAAAAAGAGCAAATTGGATATTCCTATTAAATGACAAGTGTGGTACCATCCCAAAAAAAAAAAGCCTATTTATTATTTATCATGCCTGTTTATTAGAGCTACATGGGTGAGCAAAATGTCACCGCCCTCTCCTTGAAAGCCCTAGTTTATTTGTATAAAAGCATCTGCTAAAATGTTTAATTTTCATTCATGTTTAATTTTACTATCTAAAATAAGACTATTTATTTCACCATTCTGTCATGATATTTTTTGGGAGTGTTGAACAGTTTTACTTAAAATGTTACTTCAAAGGCTTATAAACAAGTCCTTTAATTGGGAGCATACTACACTAAGCAGTACAGCCTTTTTGACACAAATGTCTGATGAGGTCACGTACTTGATGAGATCGGGGTTTCCATCAAGTTTACCACGATGCTCCAGACCCCTGGTCCAGGCAAAGATGCTGGCGATGGGATTGGTGCTAGTTGGTCTTCCCTTTAAAGTAGAGACAAAGGAGGTAATTAACATTATAATACAACACACCCTCTGAAAAACAGGCCTTCTTTATGCAGCCGATGACAAAGCCCTGTGCACAGAGCAGGGACAAAATATAGTGGGGGAGACCAAGTCATGTATCTGGTGAAAATGTCACCAGTTATAACTCTGCTAAAGAGTGCCGTTTGTACCTGATCTGGACAGAAAAAAGGAGGAAAGGGTGAAAAGTGTGCTAGCTGGCTGACCTGAGAATGGGCTGATTGTTCAGTTCATATTGAAATCAGCCACTCACCAGCAGAGATCGGAGCTATGCAAACTGCTCAAAGTTGGCCCGCCTCATCGGCCATCAGGCATCCAAACATCGGTTTGGTGTACTGCCACCATATATTCTAGAGAACCAGGACATTCGCTCATCTGCAAAGTTTCATTTCCTTCACTGACCACCAGATGGTGCCCCTCTCCACCAACACACCCAAGTCTAAATATAACCAGCATTCACGTAATGATCATTTGACAGTCAGCCTACTGCATGATCTATAATTGCATGCCCCCACTGCATGTGGAAGATGGAGTCTGCTCTGGTGTTTACCAGAGGTGAACAAGCCATTGATAATTCTAAAAAGACTTTGCATTTTCCATTTCAAACTGTTAAACAAAACAACCAGCTGTGTGCTAACTTTTAGAACATATCAGCTGTGGAAGCACAACTATTTGCACAGTATACCTGCTGGTTGTTAGCTTGCTACAGTCAGACAAACGGTCCAAACGGCATTGTGAGAGTAGTCCAAAGCAGCAGTGAGTGACAGCAGGAGCTTACCTTCTGGTGCTCACGGTAGTGCCTGGTGACTGTGCCATGTGCGGCCTCTGCTTCAATGGTCTTTCCATCAGGGCACACCAGCACGGACGTCATCAGACCTAGAGAGCCAAAGCCTGCAAAAAGAGCAACAGAGGGGAAAAAAAAACACACAAGAAGTCAGGACATACAAGAGCTGAAACAGCACCACAGTGGGATGACAGGGTCTTAAAGTGATCACTAATTTCCAATAGAAGCCCTATAAATAATGTGCAATTACATGACTATTCCTGAAATAAACCTGAATGTCTATCTATTCATAACACAGGACCCCCTATAGGCTAATCTCTTGCTATACATATGCACATATTACTGGTAATTTAAGAAATTCTACTTTCAGGAATACAAAAACAGCAGTTAGCGCCACTGAGTAAAAAAAGAGTAAAAAATTAAAAAGTGCAAATTTGTAGGTGATGACTGTGCCAGACGTTATGAACCCAGCCTCGCCTTCCTTACCCTGGGCCAGGATGTCAGACTGCACATCTCCGTCGTAGTTCTTGCAGGCCCACACGAAGGCACCAGTTGACTTGAGCACCTGGGCCACCATGTCGTCGATGAGCCTGTGCTCGTACCAGATCTTCAGCTTGTCAAAGTCGGGCTTGTAATGCCTGCAGAGAGGACGAGACCATGAGCAAACCCAAAACAGAGGGCTTTACAATGCTAATCTTGGCCTACTCTGCACAGAAGCAGCCAGATGGAACACCCAGTTAAAGGTCATTGAAAAGATTAATCTTTGACTTCCTAGGCGTCTGGAATGAAGTGAAAACGCACATACTGACAAAGCCTTTGGTGGCAACCTTGATAAAGAGGTTAAGCCACTGGAAAACCATAAATTCTATAACTGGCTTTAAAATCTGTGTGTGTGTTAAGGGGGGGGATGATCATCACAAAACAGCCTAGCTGTTGCAACAGTGGATCTCTTCATGCCGTCCTGTTGAGAACTTCAGTCTCAGAGGACTCGACTTACTTCTCAAAGATGTCCTGGAAAATATCCTTAAAGCGGCCATCGTACGCTTTGAGGATGGTGTTCTTGGTGCTCAAGTACAGAGGCCACTTCTTCTGGATGGCGTACTGGAAGCAGCTGTGAGCGAAGCCATTGATGGACTGGAAATAAGGACAAAGACAACAAACATCAGTCTGCAAGGTAGCAACCTTGGGCAACATTTCACTTTGGCATAAAAACAAGCTACACTTCACTTTTACAATCCATTTTTGTCTTCAGGGCAAATGTTACGTATTGCACATTACTATGGTAACATTGCTGGACAGGCAGCACTTTGCATTAGCCTTGTGTGTAAACACAACAGTGAATAAACCAGTCCAAACAAAGCAGACTCTAGGCATCCATGTACCATACACAGTTCTGTTTGTAGTAGACAACCTTCCTCAGCTCCTGGGCAGAGTTGACAAGCCCCATGTTGTAACCACAAACAATAGTCGCAGGAACAGTAAACAGAGTTTAAAGTGACACTTCAAAGCAGGTGGATCCAACTCGCTTCTTTAAAATAGACTTGCCTTTTTGGCCAGAAAACTGTTGCAGTTTTTTTGTTCTAAAGTCATGTTTACTGTTTTTGCTAACTTTTTTCCCAAATGATGTACAATAGAGATAATACACCAACTAAGCATTGACACACAGAAATCTTATAGGCCTAAGCAAATATTAAAACCTAAACATTTTAAGAGAAGCAGAGACAGCAAATTCCCCACTACTTAAAACTACTAACTAACACTATGATCAGTTATAACATCAGCTCTCAACAAACTCATATTGCTACAGGCCTAAGAGACAACTTTTCAAGTCTTGTGTATAGAGAATAGAAAACTGGCAACTCACTGGAGAGTAACAAAGAACTTTGAGCAGTACAATTATGCCTCATATTCACACTCATGTCCTATAAGAGTCGTTAATTTATAAGCATGCCAACAGCCAGTATAAAGACATTATGGACATAAGATGCACTTGTGATAAAAGTGATAAAAGTGATAAAAGACGATGATGCACCCTGTTAAGCAGGACACACAATCACTTAAATGTACCATGGTTTTAACCATCATCTCTTTTGACTATGTCAAGACGTCAACCTTACCTCATCTGTGTTGTACATGCCCATTCCACAGCCACCACCAGGGAAGTCAAACACCTCCCATTCGTGACCCTGGCTGCCATCAGAAGGAGAGAAGATCATCTTGAACTTGCCAGGTTTGTCGGTGACAAAGTCTGTTGCTTTGTACTGGGAAAGACAAAAGGCGGTTGTGCTGCATGAGAAAAGTCTGCAATTAAAAGTGGTGTACATTTCTGAGTTACACTGTGGAGGAGCATACCTGGTCGCCATGGGCATGTCTGCCAATGGTGATGGGCTGCGTCCAACCAGGAACAAGTCTGGGAATGTTCTTGCAAATGATTGGCTCACGGAATACTGTGCCACCCAGGATGTTCCTGATGGTTCCGTTGGGGCTCTTCCACATCTTCTTGAGTTTGAATTCTGTGAAGGGGGTTCAAAACTAGGTTGGAATTATCAATAGCGACAACAAGCCTCAATTGTGAAGACTCTAATACTAGTGGAGACTCCCAATACCTCCACTAACCCTAAACACTGATACAAGACCTGAAGCAATCATATTTTAGGATCTGTGTGTATACTCTTAGCTGCTGCATTTATAGAAAAAAAATAGCCTCTTCTAGATAGATTATAAAGCCATTTATTAAGTAGATTTATGAACTATGTTTTAAGCATCAGAGTCATAGATTAACACACCCACAGGACAAACCCACATGCACAAACACAGAGGAAGTCTACCTTCGACCCTAGCTTCGTCAGGAGTGATGGTGGCACATTTAACAGCAACATGGTATTTCTGGGTGGCCAAGGCGGAGTCAATGGTGACTTGGTCATCAGTCTGGTCTCGGTAGGGCAGACCGAGGTCATAGTACTTCAGTTCAACGTCAACATTTGATAGGATGAGCTGTGGGATCACAAAGTAGAAGCCATGACTTATCAGTTGTCAAGAACAATCCAAGCTCTTGCCAAAAGCAGAGAGAACACACAAAAAACAGCAACACATTCCAAAAAGTGTAATGGCCAAAATCGCCAGGTTATGTTGAAAATTTGAGAAAAAAAAAAAAAAAAAAAAAAAAAAAAAAACACCCCAACCACACAAACTAGCCCTCCCAGCAGACTAGCCTTAAAAGCCACTAGTTTTTCTGAAACCACAAACCCACATGTTGCTCTACAAAAACCTGGACTACAATTAGTTCTAACTACTATATGGTCTGACACTTGGTCCCATTTACAGAGTAAAATGTCACAGCACTGAGAGAAACCATATCTTTTCCCAGTAGTTTATAACCTGACAGCAGCTAAATAAAGTTTCTAACAGCTGGCTGGCACAATGCCATTGTAGCACGTGGTGCATGATTATAGCTGTTGTTTAATGCTGTGCTACACTAGCCACTCCCGGTTATCAGACAGGTGCCAACTCTAGGCATTGGAAACGTCATGTTGAGGGCCCGCCATCTGCTCTCCCCTGCAGTGCCCTGAACCAGTCAGCGACAGCCCGATGCCCATGTCCATGCCCTTCCATCCCCCTAGTCTACACGACTTGCTCCTCCCCCTCAACAAGCAGACATGATCCCCCTGCGCTCAGACGCTCATGCGCTCTGACTCTCACACTCTTCCCTCATCTCCCAGGCACAGATCCACGTGGCAGGCAAAGCAGATAAAAATAGATTCACAGAACAGACCCTGCCCTCCCACAGCCACCAGACATAGTTAACCTCTATCCATGCCTTTTGTCTCTGCTCAAGCTTCCTCTTCCATGTTTCCCCAATGTCTGTCTCTCACTGGCTGATTCCCCATTGGTCTTCCTGATTCTTATGCCTCATCATACGTCAGCTTTTTGATTGGCCGATTCATGCCAGTCGAGTCTTTTAAGCCCCATCTCTCTCCTAAAACCTTTTACAGTCACTGTCTGGCATTGGCATCTGGCTGGTTGGCATCCTCACCTTCTCTTTGATGAACTCCCAGATGATCCTGGTCATCTCATCGCCATCCATCTCGACCACCGGCTGGGCAACCTTGATGCGTTTGTCGGCATCTGTGACAAAGGTAAAGAGCCAGGTCAATCACACAAGAATGGCCCCATTGACCCCCAAGCTACAAGCTTCTAGGAACAAGCACCACTAACCAAGTGGTCACAAAATAACATAACAGGAGACAGTTAATGAGAATTACTACACAAAGTCCTATTTATTATAAGCAGCTGCAATGACTGAAGAGATTGTACCATGCAGTTCAACCTTCTATGTTGCATCTAGTAAAATGAACTCCGCCTCGAACTCCTGGCCTAGAGATGACATTGACAACCTGTATTATAATGATGCCACCTCATGCCTTGTCAGGTAATAAGGCATCAATTAGCTCCAATTACTCATTGTATAGATTTAACTGCTTTCTGTGTGAATCGGAGCTCAGACCGCACCACAGCCAACAATGAACGTTGTGATTCCAATGCATTGGAATGTCACCATGCAATAACTTTATGCAGGCAAACGTTAAAATTCCTAACCCACTGATAAGATGTAAGACATTTGATTACTAAAAATCCCCCCAGGTTGTTGTTTGGCCACATTCTGATAACCCATTGCATCCTTCACACTCATCTACATATAAATAAAATAATCTTGCAAAGACTGTTTAAAAGTGAGGGTTTCTTTTCTTGTGGCGATTTTGTCGAAGATTCTTGGGAAGCATGAAACCTAGTGGGAGGTCCCAATATACCCCAAAAACAAATTCCATAAAACATTAGGCCTATGCTCTATCCGTTACCCACAATTTACACAATTTTGTGAAGAACTAAAAGGGAAAGTAAACCCCTCTGATGGTCATGAAATTTAGTTTATATAATCTGTGGACCTTGTAAAACCTTACAGGGCTCTAGACTAACTTTTTGCCACAGTTGCACTGGTGCGCCTAACTTTTCTTAGGTGCACCAGCACAAGAGTTAGGTGCAGCAATTACCCTCATATGCCCTCAAAAGGCCAACTCGTAATTTGGCCTTTTTGATCTTTGGCCTTGGCTGAAGATTAAAAGTAGGTTACTTGATAATGGGACTTAGAGAAATGCAAAATTTAGAGGGATGCTTTTTTGGAAAAGCACTGACAGAAAAGCATCCCTTTTTCTGGTGGTATTGCAAAGAAGTCTTTGGACTTGACAGAGCGCTAACAAGTGCATAGCCTACTAAGCAACGAGTCAATTTCAACATGCGTTACAGCTATTTTTTTTATAAGCAGTTACCACGAGTTACTATTGTTATGTCCATTCGTCCCATATTTCACAATGTAGTGTTATTCAGTGTTGAGCACCGGATATGAATTTCATCAATCGTTCTTTTCATCAGCTACATTCACTTGTATTGGGTCTGCTGCTCACCTAGCCGATTGCATTTCCAAACCATGGACTTCTAGCCCCAGGAATATCTGGACCACTGCCAATCAGAGGGCTCCCGTCCTTGGCTGTCTCTGATTGGTTTAGACCACACTATGGGCATAATATGTGACCACACGGAGGCTGAGTTGCGCAGACTTTTTTTCTGGAACGTGTGACCTATAATTTTTTTTAGTCACACCATTGAAAACTTTGGCCGCACCCTTGAGTAGGAAGACGATATTTGCAAATGACCTATAAACATACCTAAATGACAATCCTTCCTTCGACAAGTGTGGACACCTACACAAGGCATTTTATCTTGAAACTGACTAGAACTTCTGTGCTCTGAACTTTGAAACCAGCCTAACATTACTCACCAAAATCATTAAAAACAATAAAGGTTTTCCTCAAGTTAACTTTATGAATATTGTCTTTCTCTGATGCCATATCAAACATAGGCCTAATATAAAGTAATTTTCTGCAGCACTGATTTCCATTGGCATCTTGCATAGGAGAAACCTTACTGCAGTCACGTATGCTGACAAACACAAAATTAGTCCTACCCACAGTAGATACAGTTCAACAACATATAAATAAATATATTTAATGATGTAAGACTAAACCCATTTTTTAT
Organism: Limnothrissa miodon; assembly: GCA_017657215.1. Classification (NCBI taxonomy): domain Eukaryota; kingdom Metazoa; phylum Chordata; class Actinopteri; order Clupeiformes; family Clupeidae; genus Limnothrissa; species Limnothrissa miodon. Next base: position 1,136,759 of record JAGFZM010000001.1, on the reverse strand, counting down.
ACTTGTGAAAGGGTTGAGATCCTGCTGGAATCCTATAAAACTTGCCTTGGTCCGGTTTTAGCACCCTACCACGGAATCACTTGCCATTTTAACCTTATATAAATCTGAAGCACATTTTTCTGAGATCCGATGTGGCTGTGACTCACTTTCTGAAACCCAAGTGATAGTAGAATCTGCCAACAATCCTATCCCTACAAGAGCAGCAAAAAACATGCACATAGTTAAATAGGAGGTCCTCCACCCCTACAGACTATGGCTAACGGAATTTTAGGGATAGCAGCATTTTCCAAAGGAGCACTAGTACATAGCAAACCAGTAACCTCCATTTAGGGTGCTCAGTCCTAGACAAGATTTTCAGAGTAAACGTAAACAACATATTCTTTCTTGCCTTTCTTGGTGAATTTAACATTCTACATTCATGTCCAAAAATTCAAGGTAGCCTATTGCTTGTCTAATTTATCCTCACAAATAAGACAACCCTGTGGTTAGGTTATCTTGTTGTTCTGCAAAATCAGTGTCAATTACCCATTTTAATATCCTCCTGTTTCAAGGTCAAAATTCTGGATTCAAGGAGATTTCAGTTTGTTCATCTTGTCATCTCTCCATCACACACAAACTTTTCTTTGACCCATTTTCTTCCCTTCGAACTCTAGTTTGCCATCACCCCATTTTTCTTTCTCCCTTTCTCCTCACACATTTGACCCTTTACCCCTTTCACACTACCTCCCTCCTCTTTCCATCTCAGACATGTGTGCATATGGGGGGCAGCATGGGGATGGGGATGGGTGTGTAGGCGGAGCAGAGGGAGTCAAGTGACTTTCTGATCTTCCTGCCAAGCTGAACCTCCCGCTGGTTCCTTGCTCATTCTGAAGGTCAGAGCAAGCTAAGAAGCAGCCAAAATTGGGGCAGCTGAGAATATGAGCAAAAAAGTATCATTGCTTGTTAAGCCAAAATGGGTACTGAAATGGCACGAGTCACAGCAAACAGCCATAGCAAAAGGCAGACGGCAGCATCAGAAATCAAATCATCAAAAGAGCACATTACACCCTTATATGGCTTTATGAACAGGCGGATCGAATGCTCTCAGATACTGTAAGGGTTTTTTTAAACTCCTAATTTGTGATGAAATAAAAATATTGTTCAGCCATCTTGCCTCACCACCTAGGCTACGTGACGCACAACACTATATTAAGCCCAGAGACAGACACCGCACCCCCCCCCCCATCATACGCCATTTCAGGTCAACTGCACCGCTATGTGTTTAAATCTCAGTGCACCATGGGAAGGATTTTTATACAAAGAAGGCTGATCTACCCGAGTTGAGGGGAAAAAAAAGGAAAATAAGCTCAGAATCCTCCATCCTCCACAGAGTGGAGCCCCTCAGTAATCAGACACAGAGAGGACGGTCAGGTTGGGGGAGGGGGGAGACAGCTGAGAGATTATATAAGCATGCCACAACATTCTCCCGTTCCCAACCACAAACAGACCATGCTTTATATTCCACAGCCTGAGCTCAAAGTTACACTGACATACCGGCAGCTTTCAGTGATGGCATGAATCTGTTTATTTCAGAGAAAAAAAAAAAGTCCTACAAACAGCCAAATATCCTTCTCAATTTCAAGTTAAAATCAGATGTCCCTTTATCTACTAATGCTCCATTCAGGATCTGTTTCTCCCACGGTAGAGGTGAGAGGACAGCCAGCCTAAGCTTTTGATTGGATCCATTCAGTGATAGTTTGGCAGAGAACGTTTTTAGTCATTGAAGCACTAAAAGGCACACAAGTTATGTCCCTTACAATAACATAACCTCAAAAAAAGGTTAAATATAGTTTCAAGGTGGTATGCGGGGACAATCTAATTAAATTTCACCACCAAGATTTTTGAAAAGGCTTCCACCACACGCACACGTCCATCTGTATGGTTAACAGGTTATGCTAGATTAGATTAGATATACTTTATTGATCTCCATGGGGGAAATTCAAGATGGTGGAGTCACCTTGGCTGCCATTCGTACGGCGCCAGTAGAATACATAGGGAAATACGGCGCTAGAAGTTTATACACAAAAACGTGGCCCTCATGTTTTTTGTTTGCAACTGATAGTCTTATCTCTGAATGACCAGTCAACAATTCAACCTGCCAAGTAAATGACCTATACCTGATTTCCAGCATTCACAAGGACAATGCAAACAAAGCCACCATCGTATTAAACCAACACAGTGTAAAGACACATGTCAATTTTAGTTTTAGTCAAGCCTCTTCCTCACCTATTAAACACAGATGTTATCTTCCGGTAACTGATAGTAAAATTATAACCATGCACCCTCACTTCATTTTATTACAACTTAACAGATAAGACATCTCATGTTATCGATAAATATACTCAATCAGACTTGAGGGAGAAATTTCCTCATTCAGCTTCCTACTTTCCCAGTAAACCAACATTCTCAGATTCTCTATGGTGTAGTTGGTTGAAGTAAGTGGGAAACAAGCCAGCTAATATACCTGAACTTAATCCTGCCATTAGAGATGTCACCCAAACCAGATGAAGCAAACTAATCCCAGCTGCCAACAATAACCACACGGTATGAAAAGCCCAGGTAAACATGCAGCATACATCCAGCAGCATACTACTGCTAAGGGGAAAAAAGCATGTTCTAAGGCTCAGAAATAAAATTACAAGCTGTAAAATCTCTTGGCAGACAACCATCTAGCCCTTGTGACTGAAACCAAAGGGAGAGCAAAAGTTGTTGGGCAAATCACTACCGCACACTATATAAATTAGACTAAAAGTTCCAGCAACATAAATAAGGTTTTACATTCAGCTCTATGTTTACAATGCAAAGCACATTGGACCACTTGTCTATGAATTGCCCTAATTATGTATTTGATCTTTTAAAGTTTTAATCAGAAATATAAGCAATCATATTATGTGACCATGTGCAGGACAAGTTGTTTTAACAACTGTTGATCTCTTAATCCATGCAAAATCCCCATGTTCAAACGGCCTTCGCGTATTGCATGGTCAGTTAACCTCAAACTACGAAAGTCGCATGGTTGACTTTAAAGGCGAGACATTAACTCCTAGCTTCCAAATGGCACGGAGCATAAAACAATCCCTGCCCTTCAATCGTCCGACTTACTCAAAGGCCAAGACTGAACAGAGAGGACAAAAGGTACGAACATATCAAGCACAGACACATGACATTGATCTGACATTCAAAATTTCTAAAATAAAACTATGCCTGAAATTTTGAATGTCAGATCATTTGAAGCAGTGTGATCATATTTTCGACATAGGTAGGCTAGATAACTTCTTGTGAACTTGAGGTAAAGGTACGTCAATCAGACTATTCCAGCTAACACTAAAAGAAATTAATGACACGTCCATCCTCAGTCTAGTCACCAAAAGACCAAGTTAATTCCGTCTTAAGTCTAGCAACTTTCCCCACGTTGCCAGCTGGATGACCTTGATGTAGTAACGACCAAGAGGCCACGAAATCAAACGGTACGAGAAACGTTAGCCGGGGTAAAACACTTGCAGTTCAGGATGAGCATTTTTCTTTGTCTGTACTTTTTGTTTCAGTTTAATACAGCTGTTCATACGAACGGAGTTTATCCGCAAAAAGCTACAAACAGCTCTGTAGATAAAACCGTGTCAGTGTGCGTTAGTTAAACGCTTTCACCACACAACCATTTGCTAAATTCTCACGCCAAAAATCTATATTGGTAGGCATCAGACAAAAGAGCACGTACGCCAACAAAAGGTTTCTGTAAATGTTCGTAAAAGGCCCACAAATAGTCGAAACACGAACTTGTAATTTCTTACGTACGTATTCTTGTTACTTATGTAACCGATAGACAAAATCGCAGTTTCAAAACAAGCATTTATTGAAGGAAACAAAGAGAAAGGTCCAGGGTGACGTTAGTCCTGACTCCCGAGACTTGCTTTCTCCAGTTGCCCGTAAAGCTAGCTCTCACGGGGTTTTGGAGTCAGGCTGGTAAACCGACAAAGTACGACAATGTAGACCGCACCATAACACTTTCATATGGACACAATAACGTATTGTAGTGTTTTGTCAAAATGAACTTGATATTGCTTCAGATTCGGCGTGGTAGATCTTCGTTGCAGCGGCAAATTTCATAATTAGCAAATGAATGGCATCAGCAAATACCTTCCTTAATTTTGTCGCCATCTTTATTTATATATGCGATTTATTCGTATGGAAATGCGAAATAAATGCGGCATGTTACCAAATGTAAACTTTCTCTCTTTAAAAAACGGATGTGCGTTAGTTAGCTTTGAAGTGCAGTCAACACTCACAGTTTCTCTGTTGCAAACTCTGGCATGTTGCAGGCGCAAGAACAGTTGGATTTTTAGACAGTGAGGCAGCGGTCTTCGAAAGGGAACTGAGGACCTTCAAGTAACCTGCCATATTTCGCCCAAATCACTTGTGGCTGCTGCACGACTACACTCCGAACGCAGGAAGGGACGAATGAATTGCCGCGTCGAACGAAATGCCGTTTCTGTCCCGCCCAGTTTCCATGTGTGTCTGACGTCAGAGTGAGTGGCAGGGTCTTGAACCCAGCCTGTTTATTCTCAATAACATTGTCAACTTTCTCAACAAAAGCTGTGCACACAGTATGCAATTGTCAACATTTGTAGCGACAATCCAGTGTTGGATTCAGAGTACACCTTTCCTATTCTGTTACAAACAGTAAATAGCCCAACATTTCAAGATTATGCCCTTATGCCCATTTGGACAACAGACCCTCCTTTACGAAAGGATTCTGCATTTTAGGCTACTACATTATCAAAACTGCATTTCCTTCTGTTTTACTGTAGTAAAGTAATTTTCTATCGCCAAATTGCAGTTCCTGACACACAATTTTTTATTAAGCTTTGATTTTTATTTTCATTCAGACAGGATACATTTAGCAAAGTGAAGTGACAAAGAAGCAAAGTGAAGTGACAGAGAGCACAGTATAGCACACAAATAATCCCTCACATTCCGCCCCCTCTAATTTTAGACAGGGACAGTGACCATACTGGGAGAAAGAATGGGAGGTGCACAGTCATGTGAGAATCTCTCTTCTAGTTACCTGGACGTGCGCCAGAAATAAAGAGCCCAGTTTATTACAAGTCACCTTGCCTGCTTTCACGCTCGATGTTTAACTACTGAGAGGACAGTGTAAAGTCATTGACCAAGACTTCAGACAAATCCGGAACCTGGTAGCCTATGCTTGTCTTTGGTTGGCAGAATAATCTAATGGCAATGTAATCTTGAACATATACTGACCTTTCCAACCTTTGCATGATTATTTTCAACCCCTCACTGCACAACAGCCATTCAAACAAGCAATTGCATATACTAAAGCAAATAGTGCAGTGAATTTACACATCAAATGACCTGAGAGAGTAGGCTATATATTGAAATTATTATACACAGTGGAATGAAGCCCACAGATGACTATTATTTAAACCATTCTCCTTTAGTCTGTGACAAGTAGGGTTTGTTGCAAAAGGAAGAATTCAACAGGGAAATGGTTGGATTCATGTGCACATTTTCAGCATATGTTTAGATGTCCTTTGACGCCATGACCGTGTAAATCTCATCATTGGAAGGAAAGTTCAGCTCAAATGTGCCCCACTCCCCTTTCGCATTCAAACACAAGCCAGAGGATCTTCAGGAGAGCTCACTCTAGCCTTTTGCAATACTGCATCTGTTGCAGAGCCGTTTCTTTCTATTTACTTTTACTTGCTGATACTAACATGTAATTATGCTATTCATTATAAATGACACTAGAGTTTAAAAGTAATTTGCCCTGGTGTTTCACATGTATGCATGTAGGCCTACATATCACATGTAGTGGACCAAGACTTAACATGTGGTGATCCAAGATCAGCAGTGATCCAAGATTATATTTTGCAACCATACTGCAATTGTAGTAGTGGTAGAGTTGCTGTTTGGCAACTGGAAGACTGCTGGTTTGCACCCTACCTGACCCAATCAAAGTGTCCTTGAGGAAGATACTGAACCCCAAATTGCTCTCAGTGACAGGTTGGCATCTTGCATGGCAGCCACCAGTGTGTGAATGGGTGAATGTAAGGCAAACACTGTAAAGCGCTCCTAGCGCTCGTAGTAGTAGATAAGTGAACAGCGCAGTCCCTTCAAAATCAAACACAGCAACCTGACACTATGACTTCATTTATGCCATATTTCTGCACTAGCTATTGCCCATGATAAAAAAAAAAAAAAAAACAGTTACAAATGAACTAGAGCCAAAACAGGGGCAAGTTAACTTTTGCTTGGTTTCCAATGGCTTTGAGTCTTACCTGTTGGTGAGATTAGGTGTGGTTGGTTAACTGGTAAATTAGCTTTTCTTCTTCGCAATAGCATTTCCTGCATTTCAACTGCATTAAAGCTCTATTTACGGGTTTACACATAGTAGGGGATATGAGGCTAAATATATTCAATGATATGTATTGTCAATTTTAAATATCCAGATGAAGCATTCTATTGATGTGAAAAAATATTATGTTTCCTATGACAGGCTCCAGAGTATAGGCCTCTCTCCACTCTTCCACTCAAACAGCCGCAATAAAAGCTTTGCTTCCCTCTACCGGCAAAATGTGTAGAAAGCGTGGAGTTGTTATTGATGTTTTTTTTTTTTTTTTTTAGATTTCCGTTTGACTGCTAGAACGAAAGTTTCGTTGGACAGTAATCATTATCATTAATTAAAATCACGCACATTTAAGCTTTCATTTAATTTCAATGTAGTGTATCTAAGCCAGTTGCCCTTTCAAGACGCGTCACACCCACTGTAAGGTTGTTACATCACGGTCATGATAAGAGCGCGTTATCTTGCCCGCCAGCGTAGGCTACATTTGGGGGCATAGTGTTTACTTTACACTGAACAGACCCTCCAGGATTTCGCGATGTTGCGATTTGCAACATCAACGCAACTTCAACCAATCCCCGTGAATTCAGGGCAGTGTTGCAATTTTAAATAATCACCGCAACTTTCCCGCAAAATTGACCAATCATTT
>JAGFZM010000001.1:1116479-1126710 GCA_017657215.1 Limnothrissa miodon | reverse complement strand
TAGTGGTCTGGTTGAGATTCTCCTAAACTCTTTGCACTTGCTGCCAACCTGTGACTGTGACGTTAGCAAGTGAACCTAGTTTTGATTATGGTGTATATTTGCCAGATCCCGGTGGAATTTCCGTTTACTTTCTCTTCTGGGCATTTATGCATCAAGACATGATACAGCGAGATGGTCTGCTACCACAGATTGCTCTTCTACAAAAGGTTGATGCTCAGTATGCCACCTTGTTTGTTTTCATTTCCCCTCTACGGCCGAGGCAGTGTTTGTCTGGTAGCCTAAACTTATTTTTCCCATGCTCGCTCTGTTATGAAGTTTGCCCGGCAATGTCATGTTTTAAAAATTCCCAATATATGTTACGTTCGGAAACCCGTTGAATTGCTGTCTTCTTAACACAGCCATAGTCCTAGCCCGATTGTGGTTTCAACGCTCTTTGTAAAAACGATACAAAACACCTATGCGTAAACCTTTATTGATTGAATACACATATAGACCGTAATGCAGTGTATTCATTGTAATGGAACGTCAAACGGATGAACGCATGTACCCAGCACTTTTCAAACCACGTTTAAGTGTATGGTTATTGTCCCCAGCACTTTTAAAAACAAACTGACGCCCTTGTGCGTGGTCTTGTCGAGCTCACGTCGACAAACTATCTTTTTTACACTGAGCTAGAGTGATCCTTAAAGTTATATTATCAAGCATCAGCTCACAGCAGCAAATCCTCTAGGCTGCACATGGAAGATCAGTTCATTGCAATAATGTGATGCATTTGATGCATCAGTCGTGCCATAATAGTCCACAATGTTTGATCATATCACAGTAAACAGGCATACAGTAGGCATATCAATAGGCTATATACTAATCAGTTACTATTGTAAAGCTATTGAAAGAGCTGTTTGTTAATCAATACAGGAACAGTCTAGAAGAAAGTTGGATTATTAAATATAGGCCTTTTTGTACTTGTTGTGAAATGTAGTTGTTTTGAACTACTGTCATTTTTAGCTACATTTGGTCTTAAATAGCTTTGGTGTAGTGAAGTTTCATCTGATGTGGAGTAACTGGTGGATGCTTAGTTAACTACATTTCCTGATTAGCTTGCCCAAGTGGTTATAATATATTGTTACACAGACAACTGAGGATAACAAAAGAGACAGGCAATATTATTGCACATAGGCTATACTTATGAAAGAGGTCAGAAGAGGAACCAATAAAATGTAGGTTACAGTAGGCCTATGTAGCCTGTGAGACAGATGGACAATGACAAAAAGTTCTATACTGTTACATTTTTAAATGTTTTCAAAAGTTGGGCCTGCTGTAAAACTTTTCAGGGTTTATTGCTTATATTCTAGTGCTACAGTATTTCAAGAAAAGGAGCAAGTAGTGGATTGTACTTTTAAACTGTGAAATTGGTGGATTTATAAAACCTTGCCATTTTGTGCAAGAAAGTGTCCCTCATCTTTTTGAGATATCCAGGAAAGTGTCCCTCATTTGAGGTTTAGGGAGTTGGCAGCCCTAGTAAGGTTGTTTACAAGAATTTCTGTTTCTTTGTTCTTTTAATGTTTTTTTTTTTTCAGTAATTTAATATATCCTCATTTTAAAAAAAAGTAAAAAAGGGAAAATCACAATTACTTATAGCAACTTTTACTTCCTCACGCAATATAATCACAACAACAAACTAAAAATCACCGCAACTTTCATCACATTTTTTGGGAAAAGCTCCCGCAACATCAGGTATTTTAGGCCGCAACAATCACAAAAAAGGCCCGCGAAATCCTGGAGGGACTGACTGAAGAAGAACACGTTCCGAAATGGGCGCTCTAAACAGTTACTAGTTAATCTACAATCGTGTTAGAACCGATACACCATCATTAAATTAACTTCTCTGACTACAGGCCAAGAGGATTTTGTTTGCTTGTTCTAAGGCAACATTTTTTTGCAGAGCCTTTACAGAACAGCAAGGACCATTGTCATTAATCATTCCATTGGAATAGCAGTGATAACTCTAACAGTAGGTCTTAGTGTGTCTGTAATCATAGTATAGACCTACAGAAGAGACTGGCAAACGATAGACTTCGATCCAGATTACAAACTATTTAAAAGGAGCCCCACCTAAAATTGCATAGTGAACCTTCATCATTTTAAGTAGCAAGTTGGTTTAATAATTGACTTTAACTTGGTTAGTTTAGCTTGCTGAAAGGCAGTGTCTCATGCATGTGCAGTTACTAACCTTCAACAAATAGGGGAATGTACAGTATATAGCTGTGTAATATAATCAGAGATATTTCCCATATGCTAGAACCACCTAGCCTGGCTTGCGCGACAAAGCTCATGGGAGCTTAGTCTGGCCATCCTACATTGCTAAACGTCTTCTGGGACGCGGGCTTAACCTGCGTCCATCAGATGCCTCTGTATACTACTTGACGAATCTACAACCAATCAGACCACTCATTCCGATGACGTATGCGTAAGCTCGTTTCTCATTGGTGTCCACAGATTTGAGAAAAATAATTCCTCTAAAACGGCAGCCTGGCCAGACTTACTTGCTCACGAAATTGAATGTAGCGTCACAGGCTAAGAACCACCATCTCTTTGGGCTTTTCTGTAGATTAAAGACTAAATAATTGGCCCTATTCCAAGGCTTATGTTTAAGGGGGAAAAATTCAGTTACTCAGTTTGTTGTGTTTTCATAGGTTAAAAAGCACATCCGTAAGCTCATTGTGTAAAACAACTTATTATTTTGAGTTTTGCGTTTGAAAATGCATTATTTTAATCAACTCTGCTTTTGTAAATAGGCTAATATTACAAGATGCAAACATTTTAAATGGGACCTTCACGAAAAGTCTCTCCCATTTTTTTTTGACTATCCACTTTACCTTGTTATAAAACATCATAACTCAAGGAAAGAGATAAAGTAAAAAAAAAAAAAACACTTTAAGATACTTTAAGATACACTTTAAGATACTTTAAGAAAATATGAATCCACTTACATGTTGACGTTACTGATGTGTGCCAAGTTGATTGAATGATGTTATACAGTGCACAGAATTCTCCATCATGCCTCCACAAATGAACCACCAGTGTACATGAGTTGTTTTTGGGCAGTCTCTTGCATGCCATTTAGGGCCAAGTTGTTCTTGTCTTAGTTTTGTTAAGAGCCACCACAGAAAACACCCTCTCACATAAAACACTTTCATTAACTTGGTCATGTCACTAAATAGGCTACTTATCTCCCTACAGTGCTAGTCAGGATGATTGAATTGAGCTTATTTTCTCTCATTCAGTAAACAGGGGGAAGAGTAGTTAAAGCTGAGCTAGATATTACATATATTTTAAAACTTCAGGGGCTAGTTGGTTCGATTTAGGCAGAAATGACTGCTTGATTGGTCTGGGATTGGTTATCTCGGTCAGTCAATCAGAATGACTCAGACTACTGCAAGGCGAGGACCAAAGTTTATTATGAAAAAAAAAATTTGAGAAAATATTGAATGGGGAAATAAGCGTGAGAAATGTCAAGTATAGTGTCTGGTGTGAGAATGTGTCAAATTGCGTGACTGTCACGCTCAAAGCGTGAGACTTGGCAGCCCTGTATATATTGGCAACCACTTAAACTCATCATAATGCACTGCGCAAGACACATCAAAACTGACCCTTCGTGGCATTTAAATATACCTGTAGAAATACACATCTAATCTGACAGCTAGCTAACCTTTATTAATACCATCACAGCCAAACTATGGCAAGTGATAGCTCTAGTATAGCAAATAGCACATGCCTAGTGACACTGAACTTCTACGTAGCTTTCATCACATTTCTGTGAGGATGCAACTGCTATAAAAACAAGAATTTATAAAATATAAAAATATAATTTTATTAGATTTAACAACTAAAAGATAGGGTGTTCAATTATGCAGATTCAGAAAATGTTTTAAATTGATAATTATGCTTGCATTTTCATATAGCCTGCTTTAAATCAAATCAAGCTTGATTGTATGCTTATCATAACAATTTCTACTTGTGCTCTACTTGAAATTATTGTATATTTATGGGAACTCATTGTAATCTCACTATAGATTTCAGAGGTCAACAAACCCAATATGTAGGTAGTTTATGTTCTTGGAGTGTACCCATGTCAGCTCTGATTACATTGGAATGAACCATCTTTTTTCTCCAAAATAAAGATTTGTCAGAACAAGTGTATCATTTGTAAATATATATTGAACCAACAAGTCGAACACATTTAGCAAAGTTGCACTGCAGATGAATTCATTTAATTATTTCAAGATTAATTTAATTATAAGATGTTTATTTTTCCCCAGGTTATTATTATTAACCAGAAATAATTTTTTAAATAACAAAACAGACCAATATGTGAAATGACTACTATGTGAAAGACTAAAAATGACTAAGACTAATGAGGAACTTTGACAAAAGACTAAGACTAAATAAAAATTGGGTGACAAAATTAACACTACATGGCCATGCCATTACCAACACATTAAACAAGGAAAACTTGTCAATGGATTGGTTATGTCATTGTGCTTTTTAAAAATAATTTGTGTGCTCCTTACTATTGTCCTTCTCTCCTAGTGGTTCCTCAGTCTCACCTGTAGGGTCACCTCTAAATTACTCTCCTAGTAGCTCCTCAGGATTATTCATGGGCTCAACACTAATGTCCTCTCCTTGTGTGTCATTAGAGTCACTCATGGAATCACCACAGAAGTCCTTCTCTCCTACTATTATCTCCTCGTAATCACTCGTGGGCTCACCACTGAGGTCATCTTCTCCTGGTAGCTCCTTGGAATCACTTGTGTAGTCTCCACTAATGTCACTCTCTCCTTGATCGTCAGGGATGTAATGCTGTCGTGTTGCAGTCACGAACACTGCATTCTGCCCAAGAGCAGAACCGCGTTTGTGCTTCTTTAACTCTCTCAACTTCTGCAGTGCAAGCGAGTGACTTGTTGTAATGCCCATTTTGGACAGTCTCTTAAAGACTGCCTTCCTTGCACCCCCTTTGTGAAGAATACCAGCTAAATGGTAAGAAAATGCAGACAGACGGGGCTGTCTTCCTCTCAAAGCGATAGAAACTGCTGCCACAGTGGCAGGATGATAGTCGTTAGAGGCAGCTGAAATGATGGACAACAAGAGTGGTGAAAGGCGACTAAGGTCTGACAGCACACTAGAAAATGAGAAGGCCTTAAGATCTTCAGGTGCAGTCTTCCAGAGCATGAAATCACATTTTGGGTTGCACAGTGACTTACATTCTTTTTCAACTAAATTAAGAATATGGAGTTTTATTTCATCTACAAGTTGCATATTCTTCATTATGTTTCTGGCAGCTGCTTTCCAGTTTTTGTTACTGATATGAATCACCATTCCTGCATCTTCTGGATCACACTCCTTGGCAACTCGCTTTGACGGGTACCAGGTGATGACCTGAAAAGTAGTTCAGTGTCTCTGTATGTAAATTGTTGGAAGACCCTACACATGTCTGTGATGCCATTGTGGTAATCATATTTTAATCTGAGAAGTGAATAGTCTACATCTTGCATATTCTGCTAATGCTCACTGCAAGGCAAATATATAAACAAGTAATACCAATATGTAAGTCTGTCAAACACAAGTAGGCCAACACCAACTTACATTTATTACTAGAATGCTTTAACAAAACCTTACATTGAGTATTTTTAGAATTGCGTTATCGTTCACACTAATGGTGCATTGACTCGAGAGACCAGGTGCAGGTGCGATACTGCTGGTGGCTAGCCTAGATAACTTTGCTTGTAACTAATGATTTCCAAATATATTAACGTTACTTCATGCTTAGTGCAGTGTGTCTTTAAAGATCAGGTTAGTTACCTAGGAGAACCAAAAACCTCGCTCAGGATTAATTTATGTTAAGGTTATCTTGTTCAACACAAGCTTACCTGCGAAATACTCCTATTATTACTCTCAGCAGGACGAGCAGGGATTGGGAATGAAGGATTAGGACAAAACTTTTTTGAAGGAGGTTCTAATGTTTCTGTCCGAGTATCGTTAGACTCGGTGTCTCTTTTCTCAGTGTGCGCTGTTGAGGCTGCTGTAGACACTCCTTTCTCTTGCTCCATCCATTGCCTAAACACAGGCAAATCACGCTCTAATCTCGTTAAAATACTTTCGCATCGCCGACAAATTCGACTCGATTTCTCAGTTGTTTTTACTATCTTAAGACCAATGCGTGTAAATCTTTCTGAAATACTTTCTGGTCTTCGAAATTTCATGAAAAGGTCGGCTGAGTGACGGTAGTCACCAGTTTTTCTCATATTAAGTTTGCAACATCGACAAATATCATTTATTGCTATCGATGGTGTACCTGTGTCAGTGGAGGCCATTCTGGCTTAGTGTGATCATCTGATTTCGACAACGTGACGAATGTGTTTCTTCCGGAAAAAAGTGTTTCTTACTCTTTCGGGATGTGTGATGACTAACTTGAATTGCATTACCGCCACCATCTGGATTGGGGTGAGATACGGTTGTCTCACTAGCTAACCCTAACCCAAAACAAACGTTTACACTGTCAGTTTGAAGTGACCCAAATCCGTTTTTTTTGCTCTCATGTGGCACGTATCCGACCTGTGCCACACGACGGCGTAATAGTGCCATGCATTTTTTTTTTCAGAGAGGGGGGGGTAATATTCCGAGAAAAAAGTCACAAATTTGCGAGAAATAAACTCGGATATTTGTGACATTATAAAGTCGCAGATGTGCGAGAAATTAAGTCGGATATTTCATAATGGATACGGTGGACGAACTTATCAAATTGTAGGCTACTTTTCAGTTGTTTTTTCCAATAATGAGATTTGAGAATTCTGCTACACATTTACCTAATACGTTTAGGTTTCAACTCTGAGGTTAGCATCTATCAGCGTATAGTAGAAAGCACTAGAGATGGGTTGTTAACGAACGCTGATCCACAAATTTCATTGCCCTAGTGAGCCATAGAGAAATATTAGCATATGCACTCAAAACCACGCTGCCCTGTGGAGTCAGTGGCGCCAGCAGAATATTTTTCTAGGGGTGGCTAGTGGGGGCCAGATCAAATCTTAGGGTGGCATACCAAACTAAAGTCCATCATAAAATGTAATGCTATAGATTCTGATAATGTAATGATGTATACAAGATATTAGGTGCAGGTCCGTATTCAATGACTTGCTATTATTTCTTGAATATAGCACTCAAAAATACAATCCTGTTTATGATATGTCCCGTTTTCTTTTCATCATCACCCTAGGCAGATTCACATAGCCATTTCGCATTAGTTAGCTATGGTAGACTAACATCCCCGCTTAGCAAAGCTAGCATGAAAAACGTAATTAACAACGTTAATTTTAGTGACATAATATGCAAAACTCCTGGGCATATGCATATTCATGTATTACTGTACTACTGAAAATTGCCATTGTGTGACATCAGGCGTGTAAGCAGTTTGACATGGGGGACCGAATCTGCACGAGTTCGGTGGCGCTATGGAGCGGAAAATTCACGGCACAACTTTGCTCACGCATATACATCTCTTGTTGCAGCGTATACACATGCATCTTAATTTTCTCTCATTAAAAATATTGTTCTGCGATTCTTATAGCACACATTTTGGCTAGACCTAATGTGAGTTAAAGTTAGCCTACAGGCTAATAGTCCATATTCACTGAAATGCAAGATTAGGTCTACACTCAACAAGGGCGCGTCTTCTAAACAACAGCCCAATGGAACGAATGAGAGTTTTTTGCCATTAGGTGGCAGACAGGTCATACTTCCCTGGAGTACAAAAAGTCGACCATAGTATACACGAAAAAGGCCACTGCAGGGCTGATGACGGCACATAGGGTAATAATTGAACGTTACCCTATTTAAACAAAACCTGTTAAGCCAACCAGTTGCAATAATAAAATAAACCAGCGCGCTTACCTATTCTGATCCTCATCTCAGAAAACTCATGTGGTAGGCTACTAATTAAGCAGCCTGAATATCCAGTTAGTTCCAATGCCCTATTCTTCAAAGTGTACGTGACACCCCATCTTAAAAGGTGCACAATCCTGCGTTATATGTTTTTGATCGTCTTTTTGGATTATGATTGTGTGTATGTGGACAAGATCCAACAAGGTCGGCTAATCTGTTTTCTAATCATGGCTGTATCTGGAACGAGATTGGCAGCGACTGAACATTAAGTCAGATCTAAGTAATGAAGTCCCTATGACTTAACATTCTGTAAAACCGTACTTATAACTAACATGTCATTCACTGTGTGCATTGTTTTATCAGAGCATTGTTTCACCATAAAAGCAATTTTCTCTCCGGCCACACAATTAACCGTAGCTTCACACGTGTTTCCTTGCCTGCATACTGTAACGTTGATGCTATCTGTAAGCTCTAAGAAACTGCAGCAAATTAAGGTTTCCGATGGTCCAGAGCTACTGATAGTTGTTTTTTTTTTTTTTAAATGACGGGAACCCTGCACTTACATTATTGACAAAAAAGGAGCAAATATCTCACTTTTTTTTCCCGGTGGACGTCTATGATGGCTGGTAAGTTGATCTCGCAAGGAGCAGACGTTGCATGGGTGGTGGGGGAGGGGGGTTGTTATGTCAAGTTTGCGAGGATGGCAAAAGCAGCGCTGCTGTTTGTATCTCCTCCCATTTCAAAATTGTTTTTACATCGTGGATAATATAATCTAGTCTACATTATATTTTCACAAATATGCATTATTAAATTTTTCTTAGGGGTGGCTAAGGGGTGGTTGAGGATAATTCTGGGGTGGCTGTAGCCACCCCTAGCCACCCCCTGGTGGCGCCACTGTGTGGAGTCTCAGATTTTGTATTGCTTTTGCCAGGCAAATAAAATCGCTGCATGGTCCCCTGTGTCCTCATAATTGAAAATCACAACGCAGACACAGACAGGGGTTAAAATAGCAAATAGGACTAGCAACTCATGCGCCACCAACCGGTTACCGGCGGTGGCACATTAGCTGCGGTTGGCTGAGGAGCTGATGGGCAGGATTGCTTTATGTGACAAGGCTTGTGACAACCCAAACACAACTCTATGTTTACTCTACCGCTCTGGCCTGTAAATGTAGCCAGATAAACATAGCAGCCATGGGTCTTCTGTAGGCTACCTCCTCATGTGCAACTGCTCAAAATCCTCATGGCCTGGATATGACCACGGCATGCCTTTGCCTCAATTAGGAGTTTTGCTTTTTTTTTTTTTTTTTTTTTTAACGTGACAGCTTCTCGCAAATTTGCAACTTTTAATGTCACAAATATCCAAGTTTATTTCTCGCAAATTTATGTTTTTTCGCAAATTTGCTACTTTATATTGTCACAAATATTCGAGTTTATTTCTCGCAAATTTGTGTCTTTTTTCTTGGAATATTACCCCCCCTCTCTGCAAAAAATAAAAATTACGCATGGCACGTAGCCTACTAATACGCCGTCGTAGTGCCACCACAATGTAAACAGTAAAAAAACACATTAATTCAGATCTCCTCAGATCGGACACAGGCCCCTTTCCTATGTGGTTTTAAATCAGATATGGATCGGATATTTGTTCATGTGTCCACAGTCTAAACAGACAAATCGCATATTCTAGTGTCCCACACATCATTCAATCTGTGACAATTTCGCGCCTGTTAATGACGTTAGTTTACAATTCAGAGAGGGCGCGCTGGCAGAGCATGTTCTGAAATTAGCCACCCATTCGTCGTGGCCATAGGCGGCGGCAACTCGCTCCCACCAGTCGTGCGTCTGTTCTCGGACCCAAATCTCCCTTTCAATTGCTGAGGTGGCAGCAATAATTGCAGCGTATGCGTATGCAGAAATTATTGCCATTTTTTTCCTTCTCTGTTTCAGAATGTTGGTATGAAGAAGAGGACGTCTTTGAAAACGAAGAGACACTAATAGGGTTCGGGCACACACCTTGCATTCTAAGAATTTTGCCGCCATGTTGGCAGCGCACCGAACGTAATATCCATTCATTCAGATGCAGAAGACAAGAATCAGAAATATAGTATTAGCGATTATTTTCCTCTTGCGATCGTGGGTTGCGCTGTTACACACCACTATACAGCAACATACGACCAAGACGGCAAAAACTAAGCAACAACACACTAATAGGCGGGAGTAAATCCATAGCAATCCATAGTAAACTAAGGAGTTAGGCTGCCAATATGGCGGTGCCCGCAAAGGTTTTTACGTCATGA
>JAGFZM010000001.1:1100666-1113479 GCA_017657215.1 Limnothrissa miodon | reverse complement strand
GTTAGGCTGCCAATATGGCGGTGCCCGCAAAGGTTTTTACGTCATGATCCCGAGCCCTATAGAGTAGGCAAGTGAACCACGTCATTCTGTATGCAGCGGGTTAGCATTTTCCAACTTCCGGTTCCTAAGCGAAAACCCCTATGGGAAAATGAATGGCTCAAATAACAAAACAACATATACAACAAATATGGCAGTGTCTGACCTACGAGGACCTAGGCATTCGTTTTTCATCAATAAAATGAGTAGCAACATAGTCCGTGTGTGTTTTTTAGACGCATTGTAACGATGATAAATGAATGTTGCTATCCCTCTGCTAACAACAAAAAATTAAGGACTACATGGAGTTGTCTCTTACCTTTGACGTCATTTTCAAAAACGACGGTAAAATGATTTAAAATGCAATATGTTCTTTATTTACAATGATTCAGTGTAAATTACAACGATTACAACGGTCAACAATTGGCAAATCTTTCACAAAGCTTGTTTTAAAAAACTGCGGGATGACATGTTGTCGAGCGCAGTATTGTATAGCTCTGGTTACCATGGTGACCACGGGCAAGCGCCACTATGTGTAGTCAAAAGGGCTTTCCGCTTTAGCCTAGTGATAGCAACATCTTATTTATTTTGTCATTAAGACTGCAAATTTGCAAACCCATCGCCCATAACATGTTTTTTTAACATCCTCCATCGAATGCGGGGGAGGTCATCAACTCACGTGCTTTTGCTCACACCTTATTTGAGACGGAGCTCCAAAATCAACATTGGGACTGTGTTTCAAAGTGGAGGCTGCGACTCACTAGAGTGCTTCCTTTCAAGTCACGTTCTATGGAGCATTCTATGGAGACGAGACTAGAGTGCTACCTAGCGTTTGTTAACGTTCGGGGTTTGGAACGACTTGCTAGTGTGGAGCGCTTCCGGCTTCCGCTTTTAATACTAAAAGTGGTTCATGATATGGTGAATTTAATGATTTTATTACGGTACAAAATACTTAAGAACTTTTAAAATAAAGTAACTTCACATTTGAACGTGTATTGGGTTTGTTCCGCCCATTTTAAATAGCCATGACAATAATAAGAACTAGCAATCTAACGTCTCCCTATTATTATACCTACAACAATGGCAGTAAGAAGGTTCTTAATGTACTTAATGTAATGTGATGCAGTAATTTTGCTGAATTCAATACGGTAGAAAATACTTAAGAACTTTTAAAATACGGTAACTTCAGTTACATTTCAACGTGTACTGCATTTGCTCCTCCATTCTTAAATAGCCCGCTGCACAAACATGTGAACGCAGAGGATTATGGGTGTTTTCACTCGACGGAGGATCCATCGATGTATCCTTGAAAATTCTCCCGAATGCTCGAAAACCAAGGGCGCGAAAATGGCGCGAATTTCTGAGTGTTCTCAACTTTGGAACAGTGCTTGGCGGCGTTCTATGACGTGGCGTCCTTCAATGAGCGTCTGTTAAGCATGCTTCCTCCACTTTGGAATGCGGCCTGGATTTCCCATAGGGGAAAAACCTTAGGAACCGGATGTCGTGAAATGCTAACAAGAAAAACTACAGGCTTCCGGGTCACTTGCCAACTCTATAGACTGTGTTCCAAAGTGGAGGCTGCGACTCGCTAGAGCCCTTCCTTTCAAGTCGCGTTCTATGGAGCATTCTATGGAGACGAGACTAGAGTGCTACCTAGCGTTTGTTAAAGTTCGGGGTTTGGAACGACTTGCTAGTGTGGAGGGCATCCGGCTTCCGCTTTTAATTCTAAAAGTGGTTCATGAGATGGTGAATTTAATGGTGATTTTAATACGGTACAAAATCCTTAAGAACTTTTAAAATAAAGTAACTTCACATTTGAACGTGTACTGCGTTTGTTCCGCCAATTTTAAATAGCCATAACGTCTCCCTATTATTATACCTACAACAATGGCAATAAGAAGGTTCTTAATGTACTTAATGTAATGTGATGCTGTAATTTTGCTGAATTCAATACGGTAGAAAATACTTAAGAACTTTTAAAATACGGTAACTTCAGTTACATTTGAACGTGTACTGCGTTTGCTCCTCCATTTTTAAATAGCCCGCAGCACAAACATGTGAACGCAGAGGATTGTGGGTGTTTTAACTCGACGGAGGATCCATCGATGTATCCTTGAAAATTCTCCCGAATGCTTGAAAACCAAGGGCGCGAAAATGGCGCGAATTTCTGAGTGTTCTCAACTTTGGAACAGTGCTTGGCGGCGTTCTATGACGTGGCGTCCTTCAAGGAGCGTCTGTTAAGCATGCTTCCTCCACTTTGGAATGCGGCCATAGAGTTGGCCAGTGAACCCGGAACTTCCAACCAGGAAGTGGTTCCAAGGCTCCCGTTTTGCCATTGACTTTTCCATAAAATCGCGTTTTAAAAGCGTTTAAAGTCCCGACTCATTCTATCCAGCTACGGGGTAGGTGATGACCGTGTAACCTTCCGTTCAGAGTGAAAAAAATAAAGAAAATGCTAAAAAAAAAAGGCAAAGGTACAAGACTGTGTACATATTTTTTACCCCCGAGTTCAGAAAGTACATATCCCAGAAGCCAGTACTTACCCTTTCCGATCCTATTCCAAAGACGATGCGCCTAACGTTCTTTTTGAATCTCCTCAAGTAGACGACAACCACGCGATCTTGCTCTTGCAATCGAATAGCTAAATTTTGGTGTATTTCCTCAGTACTTTGTGTAAATAGTGCTGTAATATTGTTCGAATATTGTATACGTCTTCAGATTTGCATCAATCAAGTTTTAGATCCGTATTTCTAACCGAAAGCATGGTACGCTACAGTATTTTGTACCCGACTGCAACCACCGCTTTGGTGTCCACCATTGCAGTTTCCACCGTTTCCATACAAATGCCTCTGTCAAGCTCCCCTGAATAAAGAATTGATAATGACTGGTACAATAAAGCATTTATCAAGATTTGTGGTAATTTCCATTTGTTATAGATTGCACCACAACAACTGAATTTACTACTACGTTTTTAATTAGCCCAACTGCCATTTACCATGTTACATACGGTTACATACCCTTCATATCACCAGATACAGAGAAAAACGTATGTCATCAAGCAAGGTAAGAAAATGAGCATATTAAATTTATAAATCTTAGGGAAATGGAAATGACATGGTAAGGATGTCTGGTTGAAATTAGGTTAGGCTTAAGCGTCGTGTCAAACGAGCAGTAATAGGCTACATCTAAAACGAGCAAACCCATGGGTTGTGAGGTAGGCTACGGTGATATTCGTGAACTTGCTTGCTTTCCCGGGCATCAACAAACACATCCATGGTAACGTACTTGTCCACGAATCAGATGCGTTGCTGGGATTGTGGGATTGCTCAGGATTATGGGTACTGAAGTACTTCTAAGGGAAATCGCAGAAAAAAGACGTTTTTACTGAAACAAAATGGAGATCACATTACATTTTGGCGTCTAGGTGAGCACAACCAATCGTTTTGTTATGCCGTAACTAGTTAGACGTCTTCCTTCCGTAATCCGGATATCGTGGGTTGTAATCTAAATGTCAATGGGAAAAATTAATGGGAAAATCACTTCCGGAACCTCACTGGCAATCTCTATTCTGGAACAGTGTTTGTTTTCAGATGCAGCCAAATTAGTTAATTAGTCGACGTAGACATACATAGGTCTTGTGTGACTGAAATTGTTAACCCGTGAAATAAAATGTGTTTTCGGTGTTAGCTGGTGCTGGAGTGCGTTTCTCAAAAGAATGCTAACCAGTTAGCAACTAAGTTGGTTGGCAATGGGGAATTGCATTGCAACCAACGAAGTTGCTTACTTGGTTAGCAACGATGCTTTTGGGAAACGCACCCCAGGTCCCATAGGCTAAACATAATGGTTTCCAAGAAGCTTTTAGCCCATGCGCATGCGGGCCTTTTCAAGTGTCTGGCAAATGTAAACACACATGATTGGATTTGGGTCAGTAGCGAAAGTAGATGTAAGCATGCAATCAAAAAAATCGGATATGAGCACAAAATCGGAATTGAGCATATCCGATCTGCAGTCTAAACGCAGCCTGAAACTATGCTTTAGTCAACTAAATACGTAGTCAAATCGAAGTTCACCTGGGATTCTTTGAAGGATGCCCCTTTTGTGAAAAAAAATGGTATAAAAGGAAAACTGCAGTAAACTGTAAACTGCAGAGTAAAACTGTAGAATCTGTTTAGATATTGCAGTATGACATAAGCTCCATGCATGGCGTTCACTACAGTGGGCACATATTCAAACACCATTTATAAACACTCCAAACCACCATGGGGTGTCTTCTAAGTTCACACTGTATTGTATTTATAATGGTTGTCTTTATCATTGATCAAAACATAACATTTCATGATAAATCCAAAATAGCGGACAAGGGGACATGTTGTTACCTCCGGGATATCTGTCAGAACTTTTTTTTTATTCTGCAAGGAATATCGAGGTATAAAAATATTCTTTCATAAAGTATGTAGTAAGGAATACGTTTATTCAGTATTGCTCATGTAGGCCTACGTTTGTGTCAAAATGTAAGGCTACACTGTATGGACGTCATGAATGGTTATATTTTGATTATGGATAATGTGTAAATTTGCTAAATTTGTCCTATAATTATTACTATTATGAGGTATTTCTTAGCCAATTATTACTAAAGACAAACTTGTAAGTTATAAAATTGCAAAAGTTTACATGTTTTTATATCTATGTTATATCAAATATTATACAACAGTCCGGTCGAACTAAGATTAGTTCACTCTCTCACACACTCTAAAAAATAATTCACGTGGTTAGTTCACAAAACCTAAAATAAGCACAATTTGTAACATAAATGCTGCATTTTCTGTAATTACGTCAGTTATTTAGTTCATCATTTAATTTAAGGAGTCTGGCAAACTTAAGTTATTGGAATTCTAACCTTACTTAACAAATCACCTAATTCAAACAAATATTCAGTTGTCCTCCCAACAACAGCTCTGAATTAAGTCGCCAGAACTTAAGACGTTGAACGTCAAATTAAAAAGCTGCCCAGGGCGGGTTCTGAGGACGCTCACGCGGGGGAAACGTGACTGTTGAACAGCGATTCGAGCCCTCTTCACTCTTATTTCTAAAATATTTCATTCCCCCTCGGTTACCCTTCTTCAATCCGCTAAAGTGGCTGAATGGACCGACAACACTCTAGATACAAGGACCGAGATCAAAACGTGTTTTTCCCTTCACTGAAGCCATCGAAAAGAGGTGCTTCTCTGTGTTTGCCTTGGAGACAACTGCCGTTATCACCACCACCACCATCAGCTATACGACAACAAACTAAACAATAGCACAGTAAAACGTTACTTTTTTCAGAGGTAAGGCCACACCAATAAAATTAGTTGGTTCTCGGATTCGCCGCTTGAAAAAAATGCAAAATGAAATAAAAATAAAATTGAATTCGAACTCACACGAACATAAAAAACACCATGGCTGATAGCGAAAAAAGTGAAAATAGTGAAAAAAGCATGCTGCGTTCACGTGACGTCGAAAACCAATCAAATCGCGCCTTTCACTTCAGAGCGCAAGAGACAAGAGACATGATATGAGAAAAGATGCCGGTGGATGCTGCTAGGCCAGAGTTTGCAATTATTAGAACATTTGATCAGAAGAGAAAAACATTTGACAAGTAGCCTACTTTGAAATTAAAGAGGATGAGAACTTTGCGCAGTTGTACTCACGGTGCCTAGAGCAGTCTGCTTGTGCAACTCTGTGGAGGTGAGTTTGATATTTCATTGATTGAGAGGCGAAAAAAACCCATTCAAAGTGTTTCGCCATCAAAATCAATCAATAAATAAATGAATAGCATGTGCCTACACACTCACATCCTCGCGCGCGCGCACACACACGCTTCTCTTTCACATGCAAAAAAATAGTCTCTTTTCCAGATTCATGTGACAGCACGTTGATGAAGATTCATCTCCGTTGCGCTGATCACGAAGTTTTAGTCACTATCTAATTGCTATCTGGTGAATCAATGCGAATTTGACGTTCTAATGCCCTTTGATGAACTGTGACAAAATGAGTTTGAACGTAGGCTACAGCAGCCTAGACGTAGTCTACATTATATGTCATAGGCCTACCTCAATTCCAATTCTCAATGCCAGCTTGCTTGGTGCTTAGATTCTCAAATTCTTAAATAAATGACAAACCGTCTAACCTTTACCTAACATAGAATGACAGAATTATGAATTTCTACATTGCCTAAAACCTGCATGACAAAAAGTGTGCTGTGAGGTGTGAAAGTAAAGTTTATAAATTAGGCCACATTTAGTTTTTCCTTAACACATGAGTTAATGTCTTTAATGAACAATAACTGTGAATGTGCTAATTTACCTTCAGAATTTTTTTTCTTTTTATTTTTATTTCGCTCGCTCGCTCCATATTTTTCCTGAAAAAATCCGAGAACCAACTAATTTTATTGGTGTGGCCTAAGCTACTTTCATTTTGAATTCACGGAGGACAGGTTGTTGTCAGGTTTTTATATCTCATGGTTGGTAAATGAGTTACCGGTATCCTTGTTAGCTTATTAACAAGTTAGCATGTTAGCTGTATGGGTGGTTAGAGACTTGTTAATTGTTAGTCCCACTTTATAACAGGTGACTAGGCCTGCATAAAGAGAGCAACAAACACAAAAAAACATTATAATACTGTGAAAGTTTGAGAGCTTCGAGAAACTGATATATTCCGCCCTCCTCATCAAAGTAAGTGTCGTAGTAATAAGCATGGTAGCGCAATGGTAACCTAGGAAGATAAACGCCACCCTGTATTTTTCGGCGATAAATTTGTGGTCACATAAAATGTGTTTCTTGTTAGCTACATTTTTATGGTTACATTAAATATTTGGTCATTGAAAATAGGATGACATTGCATTGGTCAACTCAAACATTAGAGTTTTTTTTTTTTTTTGTCGCTGTAAACAGACAGCTGTGTTCGCTGCATCTGTGTCGCTCACATACCAACCATGACCGGTAGCGCAACTTCCATTGTCATGTAGTCATACTTTGAAACAAGCCAAGTCCAGAATGGTTTATACTTTTTTTATTCTGCTTTGTTAGGCATCCAATCCATGACCTTTCAGAGTGGAACAAAGAAGCATGAGTTACACCACCACTATGGTCCGTTCACATAGGAGCAGGTGAGGTTTTAGAAAATGTTTTAGCTGTTAATAAAGTCTTAGGACCGTTATGGTTGGGAGAGGTTGCGGAAAAAAAGAAAAAAAATTCAGGTTGCATGTGTCACTCATCTACTCCCACTAGCAATGCATGCAACAAGCAGTAAGTGTACAAAATTCAGAGTGCATAATGACCATGTGTTGAATATGTTAGGCCCTTTCAAACCTTTCAAATATGTCAGCCCATAAATATTCAAAATAGTGCACTTGTCCTTTAGGTGTCTGAAGGTGGATCACAGTGGACGTAGTCTAAACCATATTTCCCAACCTAACCTTCTCTCCCACACTTTCAGTGCCGCTCCTCTTGAATGGCAATGCTAACCTCCCAGCTCAGTTACAGCAAAATGAGTACATCACAGGTGAGCTTCTCAATGACTTCTCTACCACTGCATTTCTATTTACTTGATTTAGGTTGTTGTAATCATATTTAAATCTCCTTCTGCTTTCCAGGTTGTGGGACCATCCTTTCCAGCTGCATCACTGTGTGGACAGAAGCTACACAGACTACAAGAAAGCCTTTAGTCCAATGATGCATGTGCTGTGATTGTCATTTAAAAGTTAACTACCATAGTACTACACTACTACGACATAACACAGGGCCTTTATTAATGCATGGGATAGAGAGAAACATAATTTCAATTTCCTTGTATGACCTGTGCTTGTGAAGAAACTGGCAATAAAGCTGACTTGACTTGATTGACATTGATGTGTTGTACTTCAACACTTACATGCTCACATTTTCGTTAAATTAATTAAATTTAACAGATTTTTTCAGTGTAGTGAGTATTGCATTATGTGAATAACCACAGATTTTACAAAAAATCTTATTTGGAAGTTCAGCATAAGCTTTTAAAAGCCAACTGATTTTAGGTATAGCATACTTAGGTTTAGCCTACTTAAAAATTGAGTTGGCATTGACAAAAGAATGAGTTGGCAGCACTGAATAATTGCTTTGTTGGAAATACTTAAAAAGAGCGATGCAAATACTTGCCTTAATTTTTTAAGTTCCGCCAAGGTGTTATTTTTTTAGAGTGCAGACACAAACAGATACACACACACAACGAAATACACACATACATGCACACACAATGATACAAACACGCACACATACAATGACACACACACAAACACACACACACACACTCACTCACAAACACACTAAAACCCTGCCTTTGCAATTTAGATGCACTTAATACACTTTAGCTCTCATGGCATAACTATAATAGTCCTTTGTTACATTTGCACTGTGTTAAATTACATGCAAATGTTTAAGAGCCCAACATGTCACATGTTGGGGTTAGTTTGCCTTAGTTTGTCCACCACTGTAAAGGTGCATGTAAGCGACTTTGAGTAAATTATTTCGTCATGCTGGCGACGAGCCAGCGGTTTGTCATGTAGTTTTAAAGTTTAACCATTATACCACATAATTATCACTTATTTGATGTTGATATGATGTTTAAGTGACTAGGATAGTTTTAACATTACAAGAATGTTTTAATATTAGCCTATTGTAATATGATCGAAATTGTTACTTTTTCAGTTACTGTTGGTAACCACAGGATTTATACTTATCTGAGCTGGTTTTAAAATTAAACCTTCTATGTATGATTAGTTACCATTTGTTTTCTATCTTTGAGCAGTAAAAGCAATTGTTTCTATAAAAGAGCATTTACTACTAAATTGCATTTTTTTACCCGTTCATGCGCAGTGTCCACTACAGTATACAGTTGAGTATCTCTGTCAGAATAGATTTTTGAAAAAAAAAAAAAAAAAATCAATTTCACATGTTTTAACAATTGCCTAGGGGGTTAAAATAATATGGGGGAAAAAATCCACCTTAGTGCATGAAAGGGTAAATGAAGGATCCAAATCTAATCATATCTTCTTGCAATTGTGAGACTGATCTTTCTGTCATTTTCTCCTTATTATGTTTTTTGCGACTATCTATGTTGGGACTTCCAGCTGCTTGCTTAGCACATTTAGGCTATCTGTTAACTACTTTTCTGCTACTGAGAGTTATCTCAGTTCCAAACTTTAGCAGATCTCCTGTCCTGGTTTTGTACTGATCAACACCTTTTGCAAAGCGAGCCACAGTAACCATTTATGCTGTATGATCAGCTTATTCATCGTTGAGTCCTTTAACTTTTAACTTTGTGATAAAAGACTCCTATCTGAGTGACTCTTGTCTGATTGACATCTGCATTATATAGTTGCATACTCTATTTCTCTATGCAGAGGTGAAAAATCCTGATACTGTTCATTCTTATTTTTCTGGAATCACTTTCTACATGTTACAAGTTTTACATACAATATATTGTGGTTGGAACCAAGCCAACAATAGCCTAGTGTCATTTAGTTTAAACAGGCATGTTAACGGGTCAGGGGTCAAAAAGGTGAGAAGCGGGGGGGGGGGTGCACATGTGTGTGTATGGATGGGTGTTGGGCTCTGTTAACCCACACTGAGTAGATATTAACATTACTAACCAAACACGAAATAGTTATAGTTTTCTTTTCTACCAGCTACACTACACTGACACTACACAGTGTTAAAGAGCAGCTGGTTTCTCTAAAATGGTCACCCAGATGCCAGAATAAACAGTGATTGCTCGTAAGTTGTCACTCTTAATTTACATTAGTTTTGTGGTGTCATGGAAGTGACCAACACTACAGTTTTGACCAATCACTGTTTCTCACATTTGGGTAACCACTGGAATACCAGATATCATTTCACATTGCTGTTTAATTTAGAGCCCAAACTGTAAACCATTCTCTTTACTCTTTTCTTTGGTTTAATTCCCATCTCCATTTCCGACGGCAGTGTGTATTGTGTCAGGATAGTCTATCTGACTTTGCAATAATGGAAAAGGGTGTTCCTCAAGGGTCATCACTGGGCCCTCTCCTATTTTCAATCTTTATTAATGACCTCCCTCAAATTTGTTCAGATTGTTCAATACATTTATACGCAGATGACACAGTGATCTATTCCTCTGATATTAGCATAGTTAAAATACAGAAAAATCTTCAATCTGAATTCAACCAGATCTGCTACCTTAAATCAAACCAGTATTGCAGCTAACTTTCTTGACGGCTCACCTCTTGGTAGAGTGGATAAGTATAAATACTTGGGCCTTTGGATTGACTCACAACTTTCCTTTAAAAATCACATACATTCTCTTGTTATGAAGGTTAATTGTAATCTAAAGATGTTGTACCAATCTATTAAATGCTTTACACAGGAGACTAGGTTAAGAATTATGAAGCAACTGTTGCTCCCAATGATTGACTATGCTGATATAATATATCAGAATACAGCAGAGTCGAATCTTAAGCCCTTAACAGTTACATTTAATAGCATTTGTAGGTTTGTGTTGAGATGTCACTACAGAACACATCATTGTGATTTGTACGAATTGCTGAAAATCCTGTCACTTAATGCTAGAAGACAGTTCCACTGGTTCCAGGTCATTTTTAAATGCACACACTTTAACTATCCAATATATCTGCAACAATACCTTATACCTCACCATACAAACTATAGACTAAGGCACACAGAACATTTATGTTTTATTGTGCCTCACATCAATAAAGAAAGTGGCAGGCGTGCATTTAAATTCAAAGCTCCTTTCGACTGGAATAGCCTACCAGGGTCACTGGGATCATTAACATCTCTAAGGCAATTTAAGGTACTGTTGTTTACTTACTTACAAACAATTAACAGATGTAAATGCAACCATTAATGCTTATGGTTGTTATTAGTAATTTCTTCTCTCTACCTTTGATATGTGGATTTAAAGAATGATGTGTTAATTATGATGTGTTAACTTTAATAACTTCTGGGGTTAACAATAACAAAGATAAATACAAAATTAGGATATTGGAGGTAGTGTGTGTGGGGGGATGGAAAGTGTATGAATGTATGGTGAATTACTATGTTTTGTCTATTGTACTATGCTTTGTCTTTTGTCTATGTCCAGTCTACTGTACTGTCCTCTGTATTGTCTGCTATTTTCCTCTCACAAATAAATAAATAAATAAATAAATAAATACTGTGTTCACATCAGAAGTTAATAAACCTGTAAAACAGCCAGAAGTAAATTGACTTTTAAATGGTGACAAGCAACAAAGGCAAGAGCAGAGAATAAAAACACTACTAACAAAGCAACTTTACACTCCAGCTTAGTTGCTTATGATCTAAAGACAAGGCAAGGCTTTCCTGTCACCACTGTGGTCTCTCACGCTGAAAAAAAACTTGCGCCAGTCTATGGATGAAGGCAGAAGTGTACAACGCGAGACGCGTTCGCCATTTTTAAATGGCTCGAAATCATTATATTTTATGAATCAATTAATAACATTACTGCCGACCAGTGTTTCTGTTACGTAGGCCTATAGTTAAAAACAAGCTAACATTATTAACAATATCGAGAAAACAGGAGCTAATCATTCTCACCGGAGCTTATCATGGTGTTCAAGGCAAGTTGTAGCGAACAGTTCTAAACCCATGTCAAGATAGGTCATCAGAAAAAAAAACACAACGTAGGCTTTCTAGCTCTAAAAAAAACGCTCAAATCGAGTGTGTTCTGTTTTTGAAAACCATCCGACGTGAACAAGGATTTTCTTTTTCTCTAAACAGTTAACGGCGTGTTCAAAACCAGTGGGGAGAAGAAGTTGCCAGGTCAATCGATACAAACAGGTAACTTTGCGACCTGACTCAATGGAATATTCGGAAGAGAGAACTGGCAACCAGCAGTGGATTGTCCCAGTTGATCTCGATTAGCTGTAACCCTGTATGTGACCAAATGTTTAGCAAAGTTGTTCTGCGGTCCACATACAGTCTGGAGAGCTGTTCAGTGACGTCATCTGCTCACTTCCCCCCCCCCCCCCAAAAAAAATCTCCTCGGATCTGCACGATTCACATAAACGGCCCATATTGATTTCAAAACGGCGAATTTCGCCGAAAGGTGAGGGATTGGCATGCCTGAATTTAAAGGCTGTGTTGTAAGGTTCGATGAGTAGTGAGTTTGCGCTACTTTCTTGTTGGTAATAAACATTTAAATAGTTATCCATTGTTTTTAATGATGATGGGTATCACAAAACTGTATATTTTATAAAAATGTGGGTGTTTTTTAACTGCAATTTCTGATGATTCTAATTTCCCACCAACATTCCATTGCGTCACGTTGGGTATAGACCGACCAAAGCTGGCCACCACGACCATTGAAACTAATGAGTTTGAAATAAGTGACAAGGGAAGTTTCACAGTAATATAGCACAGACAATAGGTACATGTCTATACATCTACATATCTATCTACATATAGCGGTGTTTATGACAATCAATCACGAAACGTAGTTATCAATATCACGCTGATAACACATTTTGAAGACATTCCTCTGCTGGGTCAACGTTTGCAAAGCATACTGTACAGTCTCAGGACTCGGGTAAGATTTTACAGCTAGGCTACCATCAAAACGTAGAAGTACTTAGTTACCAAAATTTATCAAAATTACATTGTGAAAACATTGTCAGTTGAGCGGTTGCATTATCTCCCTTTTGCGTTGTGTAATAAACATGCAGTCGTTTTGGCTCCAAGCCGT
>JAGFZM010000001.1:1072226-1095666 GCA_017657215.1 Limnothrissa miodon | reverse complement strand
AGAAGAGGTTTGCATAATTAGGTGCAAAGCATGCACCCATTGCTGTACCTTTCCGCTGTCTATAAAAATAATTCTGAAAAATGAATACATTGTTTCGCAGAGTCCATTCTGTCAAAGACAATAAAAATGTATTTGGTGGTGTGGCATCAGAGCGTAAAGACAAATAATATTGCAAGGCCTCTAAGCCCTCCTGATGGTCAATATTAGTGTAAAGAGAGGCTACATCTAAGGTCACCATGTAGCAGCCTGTGGCATTTGTAATGTTCATTAATGCATATAAGACATCTGTAGTATCCTCAATGAATGAAGGCAACTCACGCACAAGAGGTTTTATAAAGAAGTCCACAAACTGAGAACATGGCTCTGTCAATGAGCCATTTCCTGATATTACTGGTCTTCCTTCTGGGTGCTCCAGATTTTTATGGATTTTGGGCAACATGTAGAAACATGGCATTTGTGGATTCTCATTCATCAGGAAAGAGTATTCTTTGTCAGAAATCCAGTTAGACTTTTTTGCATTAGACAGTATAGCCCTAAGTTCTCTCTTCATGGATTCAATGGGATTCATGCTTAATTGTTCATAGTAAATTACATATATTGAGTGTTTTATGCACCTATTGATCCACAGTAGTGGTCAACCTTGCATAGACACTTTAAATAGGATAGCTGATTCAGTGCATGCCTAAGGAATCAATGGAAATATTTGTGACATCACATAGGCCTATGCCTTCATTTGGACTACTTTGCTGCTGAACGCTGTTTGTGTGCTTTAAAATAAATAAATAAATAAATAAATAAATAAATAAAAACTTGAATCACTGACAAGCTGTCATGTCCGGAGCCCAAGTCATCTTGGCATGTAAGAATTTGGCCAAAGCCACATTGGCTGCAGAAGACTTCATGGAGAGAAGTGGAAATGACAATGTAGTGGTGAAAAAGTTGGACCTTGCATCTTTGCAGCCAGTTCACTAGTTTTCCAGAACTGTTCTTAAAAAAGACAGACTGGATATCCTCATTAACAATGCAGGTGCACACTCACCACCAGAGGGCAGTAGTAGGAGGTAGTACAGGCCTGCAAAAATTACAGAAGTCTATTTTATGCTCCATTAAACACACCAGATTGATTCATTATTCTAGGAAATTACATTTTATTTATATGTATTAATTTGCTTTTTTGTAGTTGACCCAGATTTTGTCTGTTCAAGGGGTTTCAGATTTGAATGCATAGATTTGTAATGTCTTCTGCTACAGGTGCATGAGCTGCCCAAAATGGCAGACAGAGGATAGTTTTGAGATGCAGTTTGGAGTCAACCACCTGGGTCACTTCCTGTTAACCAACCTCTTGTTGGACCTGCTGAAGAAGTCTACACCAAGTCGCATAGTTAATGTCTCTAGCCTGGCACATGAATGAGGTCGGTGGAATATCCCAGCCTGCTATCTTTGTCTTGGAGCTTGATTTACCTGCTCACTCTGTGTGCCTGGTGGCTAGTTTAGAATTCTTCTTCTCTGTTCTACAGTACTTTACTGTTCTATCTGAGGATGTTTGTGGCAGTATTCTCTTAATTTGCATTAACTGAATTGCATTATAACTCTATTGCATTTACAACACCTGAGCGTCTCTCACCAGCTGAGATTTATTTTGATGACATCAATTTGGACAAAGATTACACACCCTAGAAGGCATATAAGCAAAGTAAACTGGCCAATGTCTTATTCTCCAGAGAACTTTCCAAAAGACTTCAAGGTATGCATAAATACATGTATGTGCATATGCCAACATACTCCTCATTATACATTTCTGTTAACTTCTCTATACATACATTTATAAGACCAAGTTTTGCGACAGAAACTCTTCCAAAACAGCATAATTCAATTTAAGTTGCACAAAACCTACAGGTCAAAGAAGAAAAGCCTATTGAGTTAACAAGTTACAGGTTTGTTAACAAATATTGTACAACATATGCTTAAGCCTACTTGTATGCTTCACCGTCTTATGGAGGAATTGTGCCTAATACATCTATAACAGTAATGAGATTGCTCTAATCAGAACTGGGAAACATTGATCCGATTAGTCAGTAACTGTACTGTACACCAAATGTGGGAAATGAATGCTAAGAGACAATTTATGGTGCATAAAGATTATTTTTTCACACCTGTTCAACAGCTGGCATTTCCCCCATTTTATTTAGTGTCCACATTGTATACAGTGTTCCCTTATTTAGTATTCTTTTCTCTGGTCAGCTGTCAAGAGTTCTAAAGTGCCATTCTCACTTAATGTCAGACATGGGTGACATTTCCACATGTGCTTGTTTGTTTGTTCACGCCCACCCACAAGCACCGGACTGACTGTGTACAGTCTGCATCCGGGGATTGTCCACACTGAGCTAGGCAGGCACTTCAGGCCCAGACTGGCCCTGTGGAAGAAGGTCTTGTACCAGCCGTTTCTGCTGCTCATCAAAACGCCCAGAAAAGGAGCACGGAGCACAGACCACCATCTACTGTGCTGTGGAAGAAAGTCTGGCCAATGAGAGTGATTTTTACGACAGGTGATATGCTACAAGTAGCAAATTTTCACTTGTTTCCCTAGCTGAATCATTAGGCCCTTTTAGACATCAACACCCTCTATTTACACCTAAACGCATGGAGCGTACCCATTAGATATCCAGAAATGGTACTAGGGGACGGGAAGTGAATTGTCCGGGTATGAAATAAATATCTGTGTTTTTATGTGTATGTGCTATTCAGCTGTTCAGTTTGTGTATGTTGTAGGGCTTAGGGGCACTTCAACATCTCTGTCAGGATGGAATTGGTAACATAAAAAATCAAAGATTAGAAATCTTGATATGAAGCGCAGTATTTGCAGAGCACAATATATTAAGTGAAATAATTTATCTGGGATAAATTGATATCAAGAAATAGAATATTCCTTAGTTCTCTATTACAATTTTTACAAATGTGTGTATAGTAGCAGAAATGCAAATCTCACCTAATAACCTATTTGAAAACAAGTGCAATGAAAGTATGATGTACTGCCTGTTATTATATCGAACTGTAAAATTGCCATGATTGTATGGTGTACGATATGGTATGATGATTTGACTCCAACTTTTATGTCGTATTTCATATGTTGTATGATGATTTGATGAACTTTTTTTCCACCCCACTCCAGTGACTGTCAGTGCAAGCCTGCAGCCCCACAGGGTCAGGACGATGATGCTGCCAGGAGACTCTGGGACGTAAGTGCATCAATGGTCGGACTCTCTGAGTCCTAGTGCTGCAGCAGAACGCCCCCACGGGACTAGTTTAACCTTTTATTAACAACCATTCATCTTCAGTAATCCATTTAGTTGTGAACTAATATATAGAGGAATCAGCAATCATCATAGTTTGAATGTTTGGATTTGACAATAACAAACAACAGAGGAGTAATGTTACAGACATTTATTGAAAATATACAGGCTACTACATACAAAAATACTATGCATCATATGGTGTAAACATGAGTCAAACAACAAGTTAAAAGTCTCACAGTTGAGTCATGTGGAAGCTGTGTGATAATTTCACATTCTCACTGGGATGTCAGTGTGTGTTTTGGGTTCACTATTCTAGGGTCAGCAAGTAATCAAATCACAAATCACATTACTTCTTTTTTAAGAACAAGCACATTATTTCTTGTGAATTGCAGAGTTTTCCTACCTACTAGTATAGCCTATATAGAATAAACTTTTTTTTAAAAATACTTCCATATCTAGAGTAAGGGTGACGAAGAGTGATGGTCAGTTACTAAATATCTATAAGGAAATGGCTATAAAACATTTATAACCATTTTTGCTAACTCACTGGCCTCACTCTTTTGATCACATATTTCACATTGCCAAAAACCTTAAGTATATTTCTTTTTTTTAACTGGTCTGGTCAAGTTGTGAGAAGTCTTTTTTTATTATAATTTTAATGTGAGACATTAAAGTGCTATACATTTGTTTAAGGCATGCCTTTCATATTGATGCTGTCAGTATTTAAGATCAGATAGCTTCCCTGAACTTTGTCAGCAGAATATCTGCATCCTGCTAAGTGTGACAAACTATTAGGCTGTGCATTTAAAGATCAACATTACAATAAATTTGTGTCATATGTACCGTCTAAGAGTAAGTACAATGATTTGTCTGAACAAGTTAGCCAGCTAACCTTCAAACCATGTGCTTGATAATATATACAGAGTCACAGCTAAAGCCGACAATTCTGCAAATTGTACACAAACTTTCTGTTTGTGTTTAATGACTCTTATTCATGATACACAAGCTGTATGCTTTTGACGGCAAACTACAGTGGACCATGGTAAACCTGTTAAAAAGAAAAACAATGACCTGAAGGCACTAATTTACTAATTTGCTACAAAACAGTCAACCCTTTACTCAACACAAGAGCTCCACCAGGGACAAGAAAAGGTGACACATCAGATTCAGAACCCTGTATGACCAGGCAACATCTTATTAGTGGTTTCTTATTCAGTCTTAATGATTGCAATAGCATAGTGACCATTACTAGCAGGTTGTTCAACACTATCAGCAAAAACATTGCTAGAGGAATTCATTTTGTGTGGAGTTGTATTTTCCTATGTACACTAAATAAGACAATGCTGACATTTCCGAGATCTAATAACACTGGACAGATAATTATTCTCATGTACAAAATACATACGTCCAACATATAAATAAGTGGTGTAACATATTTGAGAATTATTTTAGTATTTTGTTTATATTATCTCTCTCTTGTTCATATTATCTCTTTGGTTCAGCCTAACACTGTTAGATATTAGATTGTAATGTATTTTCTTCTGTCCAGAAAGTGAAGCCCAGTGCCATTGTGCTATGTACAGTCAAATAGTGTAGCCATTTGTATTATGGCTACTTTTGAATTGGTATTCATCAGTTGAAAAGGGTGACTTCAGTGTAGTAGGCACACAGAACATGGTTACTTTAGACTACAGTCATTAGATAACACATATCTGTTAATCACATTTAAGCACACTAAATTCCAATTTTGTCTGATAGCTACAAGAAATAGAGAGAGTACAGATATCTCTGACACATAACCCTTACAATATGACAATCAGTTGATGTGCATGAATAGAATACAACTAAACAGAAAAAATGTCATTCAGGTCTGTGAGTGAACATACCCAGCAGCGCTCTTATTAGTTCCTCAGTGCAGATACTGTAACTGGAGCTCTGCTTAGTCAGAGCTAGCCTACATAGCTGTGCACACTGGAGTAGGTCTGGGTCTCATCTGGGTTAGATATGTTTAAGTATCTGACAGATTAGGGCCAGGTCCTATCCAGAACCAGACGCTATGTGAGCTATGTCAGCATTTATTCACTCCTTTGACTTGTTCTTCTTTGTGATTCTTTTTTGGCTCACTTTAGACTGCCCTCAGGGAGTTGAGGGAGGGTGAGGAAACATGATTTCAAAACCAAACCTTGTTTTTTGTTGGATGTGCTTGTTTCCATATTTCCAGCTCTTTACTTCTTTCAAGCCTGTCAAGGACTTGGAGAGAGAGCAAGAGAGCGAGTGAGCGAGATAGAGAACAAATAGAGAGCGACAGAAAGAGACTAGTGATAACCGAGGAAAGTCCTACTGGGTCAGCTCCTCAAAATCATAGAGTTGTTTCATCTGCTCCACTTGCATAGAATGTCTCCTCACCAGCTTCTTCTTGGTCTTGAGGTTGCCTCTCTTTGGTGAGGTCGGTGCCACCGGGGCTATGGACCGGATGCCTGCGGTAAGGGGTGATGAGGGCTTGCTGCAGGCACCAATGTCAGGAATGGGGGGGTTGGGGTTAACGTTCAGAGGAGGCAGGTGTCCTGGGCGGGTGTGAGAGATGTAGTCCAGCAGCAAAGTGCCCGAACCCCGACGCTCCAGCAGGCCTGGTGCCCGGCGTCGAGCTGTGCAGGGGGAGGACGTGCTGGCATTGCTGTCCAAGGACTCCCGCGAGCTGGTCAGCAAGGCCAGCGGTGAGGTGTTCAGTTTTCTCCGCTCCAGAGGCACCTTGGGAGAGTCTGTCATGCCTGAGTCGGCATAAAGCTGGGAGTCTGAGTCATAGTGATCATTGCCCAAACGCCTCCGTTGCACTGTGTCCCTGAGGCTGGCCGAAGCACTCAGGCCCGTGCCCTCGGACCTCTCTTCAGTGGGGATGGTGCTGCGCCGAGCCAAGGGCTGGTGTTGGGCCAACGATCTCTCATAGGATACCTTGGATGAGGTAGCCAGGGGAGAAGCCGGGGAGGTTGGGGAGATTTTAGATGGCTGCTCAGCAACGGAAGGAAATGTGATCTCCTTGCCGTCCACACTGTTGTTCCGTGACAGCGGGGCTCTTCTGGAGACGGTCAGCCCATTGATGCTAGAGACAACAACGTCCTCATCAGAACTGGCTCTCTTGCTCTCCTCCTGGGCAGCAGCCAGCACAGAGGGGGCGATCAGGCCCCAGGGCTCAGACTGAAGACGCTTGAGCTGTGGAAGGCGCGCTCGTTTAGGGTTAGTCCCTTTGCGGGGTGGGGAGGGTGGGCCGTTAGGTGGCTTGCCACTAGATTTCCACTGGGACTGAAAAGGGAAAACAGTGTTGAGTTCCTCTTCCTTGCTCGGTGAAGACAAAGGGTTCAGCTCAATGTCTGAGGGGGAGGCACACTGCGTTGGCGTTGACCTCTCGTCCAGTTCGGGGGAAGGGGGAACATTTAAATATTGCTTGGTTGTCTTGGTGCCAGATGGAGACTTATCAGTGGTGATGATGATCACCTCCTTACCCTTGGCTTTGCATGCATCCAACAGCACTTTGAGAGTCTCTTTGTCATCCGCATTGATGGCATATACCAGTGCTGAGGCTCCACTGCGGTCTTCAAGGCTCGGATCAGCGCCATTGTTCAACAGGAGGGACACCACCTCGTGACCTGCCCGGTGGCTGCATGCGTGCATCAACGCCGACTTGCCTGTTTTGTCCTGGATGTTGGGGTCAGCCTTGTTGTCAAGCAGATACTTGACCAGCTTGGCCTTGCTAACACTCTGTGCATCGCAGTGCTTGGACATGCAGGCCACCATGAGTGGCGTCTCACCACGGTCATTGCTCTCGTTGATGTAGGCACCTCCCTCCAGCAGGAGCCGGGTGAGTCGCAGGCGCCGCAGCCATACCGCCTTCAGCAGAGAGTTGCCGTCTGTCCGCAGCTCTAACATGTCGTCCATCACCCAGCCTGCCCACCAAGATCACGCTCAGTCCTGCAATGCACAACAACCTGCTGCTACTGATATACAGCACTCTTTGACCACTGAGTCATTCTTACACTGAATCACAGGCATTAATCAAGCACAGAAGAGAGGGCAATTTATTTTTTTCATAAACAGATATGCCAAAAGGAATCATTTTCTTTTTTATTTGCCTGATTTTTATTATGTGACACTGTATAATAGGGGAGATGTATCAAACAAAGAATCATATATGGACTTTGTACGTCCACCAGGTGGCACCCTGTATGCAGCCTGCGCTTTTTACCAGCTGCATCTATGATCTGGATCTCAGGTTAGACAGGTAAAAGAACTTGAAATTTAGTCTTCTGTAAAAGTTGGAAAACCGTGACCCCGTGAAGTACGGAAAGAAAAGCAGAAATAATGGTGATGTAAATGTATGCCGTGTCGTTTTCGTCTGACTGACTGCGATCTCTAGACACGTTCTCCAGTGAGAGCCCTCACGTGCTAATGTCATGTTGTAACATTTGCACTGAGGATGATTCACAGTGAAGTCTAATCGTAATCCTAAAATGTCGATGTCATATACTTGTTTACCTGAGTAAATGCTGAACGGTTGTGTATGGTATGTTTTTTAATTACGCAGATTTCTAGAATTAGACCGCTTCAGTGTCGTGAGCAAAGACAAAATCTGCTAAGTTATGTTTTGCATTAGCTTTAACAATGCCCCTCTCCAAGGTGCTTATCTGTCATCTGATGCGCGTTCGGAGAGACCTAAACCTGCGCTCGCTGGCGCGTTACTTGAAGGCACTTTCAAGTGTTCAACAATGTTTTGATACCATGGTTTATAAAAAATTTACTGTATCTATAGAATCCTTCACAAAAGTGTCCATTAGATTGCTTTATCAAAGTTGTCATGTTAATACAACCTTTAGAATATCGCAAAGAGAACCACACAATTATAGGCAAACCTACTTAGAGTTTACAATCGAGCATAACTATTAAAGACAATGTTCTTTGTTGCGATTTCCCACTAGTAAAGTAAAGAAAATGTAGAAGTGTAAAACACAACATAAACCACATCCTTAGATTACACGAATGACTCAAACAACGTCTTACCTGCTTTGAAGACAGATTTATCATTTTCTGAATGACCATATGTTGCTAGTATTATCAGACGCTATTCAAAACACTTCACAAATTGGGAAGAAATAACATTGTCTTTATAGTTCAGAACCTGTCTGTCGCTGTCCTATTTTAGAGGACCATGGCGCACCAGCACCTTCGCTTTTGTTATGGAGACGCAGAGGATGAGCTGAATTCCTCGCTGCGCACACAAGAACCACAACCCCAAGACGTTTGGGTTATAAATAACTTCTCCATTTTTTTGCTCGGTGAATGAAACGTGCATCTTGTTGACGTCAGAACCCTACCAAAATAAACCGTGTCTGGTGAGAATCTCTGTAATATCTATTTTGGACAGAAAAAAAACAATCAAAACAGTTTCACCATAGGAAATTGAAGTTTTAACAATCAGCATTCACAGAGAAATAATTTAAAGGCTTGAGACATGGTGAAGAATAATGTACATGCAGCATCATATTCAGTGTGTGTTGTGTTATGCTTCGCAGGCATTGTGTTTATTTTTGGAAATGGCTGAGATTAATTATCATAAGGATATGAACTTGGCAAGCACAAAGGAAGTAAATAAAAACATGAATTTGCAGCCATATCTTTTGAACTCAGAGAACATTTTCAAGAATGTAAAAAAAATGGTTCTACCTTACTTGTTTTTAGACATAAGCATAGATTAGGATCAATAAGGTTATGTCACCCTTGCCTTGAAAACCACCAAAACAAACACTATAATGCTTTCAGCTGTGACTTGATTTTGGTTAGGCTAATCTCTAATAACTTACAGTTCAATACTTTCCCAGAACATGTTAGTCATCATATATCTGTCCACTTTTAGTGATGCAAGCTAAGAGTCAAATTATACTATAGACATGACACTTATATGAGCTTTTAACTACCTCTAGATAAAGGCATCCTTTCTCTTCCTTTGTATTTGCATCATAGCTTTTATTCTAACATTCAAAGGGCACTTACTGCCAGAAAGAGCAGGAATCCATACCACTCTTGTGCATGAATGTGTAAGTTCTTTAATCTCTTTGACATTTATAGTGCATACCGTCTGAGGAATTTGATTGTGAGCATATGACGTGTTTACTGCATAATTAGGTGGCCAAAACTTGTTGCTGCCATTACCACCGTACAGGCTAATAGGGACAGGTCTATTTTTAGGTTGCTATGAGACAGTAGAGAAGCATATTCTGAAAGGAGCTATGGAGTTCTCAATTCTGGAAGGAGCAGGTAGCTTGAAAAATACCACCATTGGGTTTAATAAAATTTTCTTAATAAAATGTTGACACATGTTCAACACATCTTCAATAAACTGATGCTGCTTGTGTTGAAAATGAAACATGTAGCCCAGAAAACAAATTACCTCGTGTTTTTGAGGGAATGCTTAATTTTGTATCTCAGTTATCATTTACATAATGCAGCATAGTCTGAACAGTCCTCAAGTCATTTGTGCAGTTAGAAACAATTCTGTTTTATCAAAGAAAAAAGCCATCATCTCCTCAAAAACAACACTGTGGTCTGTAATGACCATAAAATTATCTTTTTTGGCAGTGTTGTACAAATTTAGTGGGTTCTTCTACACCTGGTTTATTTTACTGAAAATTGTGGTGTGTCTGTGATTCCCACTGGGGGAAACGTTGCTATTTATCTATTTATTGGGTAATCTAGGCACAGGGGGAAGGTAGTTATGAGACAGCAGGGAATCGCCAAGGGTTGTGTCTGTGTTCCCTCTACTCTCTAATAAAGGATCCCCCCTCTGCGAATATCACCAGACTCTGAAGCGAGTCTGGGGCGAATTAGGCCATGATTTGGCAGATCAAAAATTGATCTGGGCAAGATCTGTTTCACCAGCATTGGAGACATCCACATATACCTCCCTCAGAGGTTCTAGTTACAGCTACAGAAATGGATAAAGCAAAATACAGTCCAGTCAAAACGGCAAAGAAAATATATAATAAATGACAGTAATGATGCTCAAGAATAGAAATGAAGTGAGCCTAAGTTATGTAGCAGGGCTTCTGCCTTCTGTTGTTAGGCAACCAGATTACAGGTGGGTGGTGGTGTTTGGGAGACAGCTTGGAATTCTTGGCATTTATTATTATTATTATTATTAGTAGTAGTAGTATTATTGTTATTATTATTATTATTATTATATAACAATGATCCTTTTTATAATATAATAGATGATTACTGGAGCTGATGAGCAGAGAAATTAAGAGGGTGAGGTTGGCAAGTGGAGAGGGTAGCAGGAGTATGAGGGATGTTTTTCCCCATTCCACTGTTCCATGCTGGGTGTGTGCGATCAGAGGGATTGGTATCTGGCGGCTGCTTTGGGGTTGGGACCAGCGGGCTTACGTCGAGGGAATGTGAAAGCGTGGAGCAGAGGGCAGGGTCTTGTGCTGGAGCTGGCTTGATTAGACGTCTTCATTAATGTGGGAACTGAAGGACGTCAGCACACTCTCCGCCTGATCTTTGGCCCGCAGCTGCTGTCGTAGGCAACATATTAGAAGAAAATAAATAATTAAAGAGCACCGAAACAGCTCTCTCACCTCTTGGGAGCAGGAATCTTACATCGCACCTGATGCACTACCGCTGTCTAAATATAACCTTCCCTCACTCTCTCTCTCTCTTTCTCCCTCTCACTTTCCCTCCCTCTCTTTCTCTCTCCCTCACACACACAAGCACACACTTTCTTTTTCTATCTTCTGACACTCTGCAATTGTACCTGGAAGTCTAAAAAAACACAGCATCTATATCTAGAATAGAACGCGAAAAGCACAAGTGACAAAGCTGTCGCACTAAAAGAAATCTGATTTATTTTCCACCTTATTTCCTGCATCCTCTCCCCCCTATTTGAGTCCACTGTCATTAAACCCCCAGGAAGTAAAATGCACTTTTGAAAAACGATTCTTTCCAAATGGCTTGCTTGGATTCTCACAAAAGCTGTGGTATTTTGTGTTTTATATGAATAATAACAGCAACACCTTTTAGCTGAGAAGAGGTACTCTGTAATGCATTTTACATATTCTGCCTCAGCACTCACAGTGCACTATATATGAATAGTCTGAAGAGTTCAGCATTATTTAAAAATAGCATCTCTATTCTTCTTCACTGCCGGTCTCCTAAATGTGATGCTTGACAGAGTCATTTATCCTCTACTCTAAATGAGAAGAAAAAGTTTGCCAGCCACCTGTTAATGGTTAATGCATCCCCCCCTTCTCAAACCTGGGTACAAACTCACAAACCTGATTACAATGCACATCAAGGGTTCACAACAGAGATGGACTTTTTATGGAATGTTTACTTCACTTTTCAGCTTCTGTCCGCCAAAGATGACTTGAGTATTTACCCTGGGTATTTTGTAATCCCCAATATCCAGCGTCCTTTTCATTGTTGACTCAACAGCTTTGCCTAGCAAGAGAATGGCTGTTTAACAACTGATCTCATAATCAAAGGGTGGGATACACACATCTATAGTCTAAACACGTCTATAGTTTTTTTTTGTAACTATACACACACACACACACACACACACACACAAGGCATGTATAACAAGGCATGGTTAAAATTACCAAAATTATATAGAATCTAACTAATAATCTAACACCTTTTTTATTATGTAACATGCACTGTGACAGTTGCCAATTCCTTTCACACATGATCCTCTGTTTGAGAAGGATAATCTAAACAGCCAGCCAAGGTTGCAGGCATCCATTGCAGATGAGGCCCAATGCTGGTCCAGATATGTTCCAATAAGATTCTGTCTGGAAGGGATCATGAAGCTTTAGTCAGAGCAGACAATGCAAACTAAATGTCGCTAATCCACGGAAAACCATGACTATGGGGAACATGCGTGGCTTCCTCCACAGCAGATTGTGAGAGAAAAGGAGGGAGGAGTATTGTGCTTCTTTGACATTAGCCATGTTGTGTTCATTTAATTTCTCTGAAATTCCATCTCTGTCACTCATAAACGGTTCAGCTGTTCTCAACCCTTAAAAAAAATCATTGTAATCATGTTCGTAAATGCTATAGGTCTATGTGTGCCGACCACCTCTCTATATCTCTAGCTACCTGCCGTCCAGTGATGGCTCTGCATTGCGTGTTTGGGGAGCCGTTTGTCTCTTTAAAAAGTAAGCCTGACATTCCCCTGGCATTTGGTGTCTTGGTGATTGTATCAGCTGAAAATGTGGGCAGTGACAGCGATGAACTGGCGCGAACCTTTCTGCTGCTCTTTGTTGCTGCAATCAGAGATCCCCCCCCCACACACACACACACACACACTTAACCTCTCTCTCTCTCTCTCTCTCTCTCTCTCTTTTTCTCTCCCTTTTTCTACTTTGGCCTCTGTGGTCAATATTACTAATCCATAATCCCATTAAGCATCCAGATATAAATAAGTAAGCAAGGGGCTTCCCCCACGTCTGTGGATGCATATGGTTAGATAGCGGTGTGGTCGCTATACAGTCATTTGAATCCATCTATGTAACACTTCCGTTTCAGTGAGGTGTCCACTATTCTTACACCTTAAAGGACCCTGGATTGCTTTAGATCTCACTTTGCACTCTGATGACTCTTGCCCTGTTCCTTGTATGCTTTAATTGTGTGCAGGAGAGCTTTCATAATACAAGCAGGCAATCTTGCGACTATTGTGCGTGACGGCGGTATCCTAGGAGATTGGAGAATATCTAATAAGGATTGTGTTGCTTGTTTTGTAGAGAGGGTGCTTTGATGTCTTTGGTGTTGAGCTACAATATT
The DNA here is from genome assembly GCA_017657215.1 of Limnothrissa miodon. Taxonomy (NCBI): domain Eukaryota; kingdom Metazoa; phylum Chordata; class Actinopteri; order Clupeiformes; family Clupeidae; genus Limnothrissa; species Limnothrissa miodon. The sequence continues at coordinate 1,082,545 of JAGFZM010000001.1, read as the reverse complement.
CATACTGGTTTCCTTCCCACCCCGTGTAATGATGAGGCTTGCCTGAAGGCTTAGAAATTGGTCGCTTATCAACGGAAATTTTCCAATGAAACAGACAAATAATTAAAACGGAGTGCCCCACTAGATCTATAGCATTGCTAATGTATGCTTGCAGTTGCCTGGGTAGGAGGCCGTTGTCCTTAGAGAGAAGGGTCTGGCGATCTGTTGAGAGTTGGAGGTAACCATCCTTTCGTAGGCACTTACTGATGCTTCACAGACCCTTGCTTGGAGACAAGCTGTAATTTGAAACGCATACAATCATTTCACTTCATGTAATCAGATCATCTATCCACCTAATAAAGAGTTGAAATTAATTGGGTGATATTTGTGATCATACACAGCCCTCAACCAGACAGTGTCTGCGTCTACATCTGCATCGAGTGCCCTGCCGAGAGGGAATCAAATGGTGGAATACTACAAGGTAATGGCATTGATGGTGACATTTACTGACATGGGCAATAATTTATTTTGAAAAGCTCAATTCAAACCAGACAAAAATAGGAGGACCTTTAGCAGTATTGATTGTGAGACTCCCTGATATGAGCAGAGTACAACGTGCAAATCACCAAATCTTGTTTCTGGCATTTCCTCTTCACCTGTCTTTATGGAGAAGCCTTATACAAAATGGCAGACGTTTATGTAGTTTGTTGTAAGAACTCTATTTATCTCTATCTCAAGTCTATATTGAACAGCCTTTGTGAGCAGTGTCTGTGTGTGTGTGTGTGTCTGTGTGTGTGGCAGTATGTGCTGTATGTGTTTTTCATTTTTTTGTATGTATGTTTGTGTGTGTGTGTATGCACATGCAGTGATATGTGCATCGTATGTGGTTGTGTATGCCAGCGATGCGCTTGTAACGTGTGACATAGAGAGTGTGAGTGTTTGTTAGCGCGTGTGTATCTTTGTGTTTGTGCTTGTGTGTTGGCGTGCTGGCATGTATCGTTGACAGTTACTTAGGGAGCATACACTGCCTGTGGTTCACACCCTCCCTGACCATGACGTTTTAGACACCACAAGGCCTTCGCTGACTAAAATACACTTCCTTTATGACTGGAGTGGGAAAAGGAGTGTTGTTTTCTCTCCTTCGTCAGCCTTGCGCGTGACGTCAGGGAGGTTCTCTCCAATCCCCCCACCCCCACCCTGACACACACTCTCCCGAACACACTCTCACCAGCAAAACTCTCCCTGCTCGTCTGCACTGAAATGTTTTAATCAAGACCACGCTCCGTCCCTCCAGACCCAACGCTTACAGTGGTGATCAAAACAAGCAATTAAATCGATACCTCTCGAAAAAAAAAAAAAAAACCCCGCCGCCTTGGTTGTCTGCCCTTTCCACCTGATCCTCATCATCATCACATGCACACACACACACACACACACACAGACATCCATGACCACATCACCCGCCAATTCCCTAGCTTGTGGCGCTCATTCATTCTCTAGCAAGTCTCCATTGAGGTGTTTCAGCAGTTGGTTCAGGATGACAGCGGCAGCCTGAGGCTGCGAGCTCGGCCCCAGTGCTGGAGTGGAAGAGAGGCGCCGGCTGCAGCAGAAGGGATGGTGGCTGTGCCACGGCTCTGGCTGTAGCGCTGGTGACAGCAGCTGTGCCTAATCAGCTGTGTGCGGAGGAGAAGGGAGGAAGGCTCTGGCAGGTACTGGAGGAGAACGAAGACTGTAATTATGGCTTGTGTGCACGCGCTCCGTAAGGGGGCCACACGTTGAGGGCCAGCACAGCTAGGCTGCCTCAAATTGACCCCCGCCTCCCCCCCCCCCCCGGGCGCGCTACATTGCTGGCCCTGTGACACCCATGCATGCATAGATCTTCACACACACACACATTTTACCACCAACTATGTGTCAGTTGTGCAATTCCATGATAGTGTGTTAAAAGCTGTTTCTTTCTGCTTCAATAATATTAAATAATATTTCTTTGTATGTCTGTTTAAACATGTATTCAGCATTCATTTGTCTATCAAATGTCTGTAGTACTCATAGTCACAGTATATTATTATACTGTTATACTATTATACTGTTTCAGTATAATCAGACCTGACTCTATTGCTCTTATGACCCACAGGTTACAGTTTTAGTTGTGTGTAAGAGCATGGAAACCGTTGTGCCGAAGAATCGATGAACATTTCTACTTTCAGCTTATTTCTATAATGTCTGTGTAAAGAGCTCCCTACATTTTGTGTGTGTGTATGTGTGTGTTTATGTGTGCTTCTGTTTAAGACACAAAGACAGAGTTAGAGAGAGAGAGAGCAAGAAAGAAAGTGACTCTTTTGTGATCCGCTGAAAAAAATGTTCAGAGAAAACATCCATAACCCTTTCCAGACCTTTCTTTGGCTTTTGCCAATACTCTCGGCTGTCTGGCCCAGGAACGCAGAGGAATTGCCAGCCCACATCCTCCCTCCTCACCCACACACCCCAGCTCCCACTACACCCATGGAAGTTGTAGCATCATTATACCCATCACTCTTTGTTGTTTGCTGGAGTCATGTTTTAATGAAACACAACAAAGAGGGGAGAAAGCAGGCAGGCAGGCAGTGGGAGAATGGAATCACGCTCAGGATGGGCTGTGTGCTTCTCTGAGATGTGCCACCGACTGCCACCCTTTTGCATGATTCCTTCGGCAGAGGTGCCAGAAAGGGTGGAGGGACAGACAGACAAACAGACAGAAAGAAAGACTGAGAAAGGGGACAAAGAAGAAATGATTGAAGGGTGGGGGAGACAGAAACAGAGGAAGAAATAAGTGGAGGAAGAGAGCAACAGGGAGGAGAGAGCAGAAAAGTGGTTTTAATGGTCTTTTTTACATGTCCTCCTATGTAGTTTCAAATTTATATTCATCCTCTCTTGAGGTTTGAAGAACTGTTTTCTGCTAGGATGGAGAGTGTTGTGCAGTGTGAATATGCAGACTTTTTCACACCTTTGAAGTGACTGTAGAAAGAGACTCTCAGAAATGGACTCCAAGTCCTTGGCAGTTGGTTGATTTGCCAATTAACATCTAGGAAACTGTAATGCACCCTGTTCACAGTCGAACTATTTGGTTACAAAGAGACTTGTCTTGCTTCAAATCTTATTTTTTGCATGCCAGTGGGTGATGAGAATACTTGCACTTTACAAATGAGGCCTCGGTTGTATCCTTTTTGGAAGATGATTATTGTGAATTTTGACTTTAATGGGTGAGATCTTAGGAATACGAATTAGAACCAAAGCAATTAATTAATAAAATGTTTCTTCTACTCAGCTTTAATTACATTTATCAAAAATGATCAATGATGTTTTGAAATGCTCATTAGATATGTATCCTAGTGCCGTATGAAGTATGTATTCCTGTATAATGTATATGTGAAGTGTGTATGTATAATGCTGATGTTTTATGTTGGAGTAAATTCATGTAATATTTTTTCCATCATGTAGCTGCCGCTAGCATCCACGTACTGATTTAGTGGCTCTGGGAGAGAGAGATGGGTAGATGTACATAAGGGGCCCCAGACCCCTTTCAAAAAGCACTCCTCATCCTTCTCATACAGAATGCAAGCCGGATGCTGTCATTAAAGGCTGGGAGGTGGAACGGGGCTTTTGGGGGGCACATTAACGTTGGGTTGGATGTGATAATGAGCTCTGTAGGCAGCTCTCCTGCAGGTCCAGCCTTGTGTCTGGCACAGTCTTTCTGTGAGATCTTTCAAGGGAGAATGGAGAAAACGACCAGTAGTCTGTTCCTCTTTTTGGCCAATGATGAATATGGTTGAGTATATTCAGAAACCTTTCTTGTTTGTTACACAGTATTGAGTGCAGTCAGGGAAAGCATTTAAACACTGGGTGCACAGTACAGAGACATTTTACCTGAGACTCTTGCACACCGACAAATCAAGGGGCCATAATTTCCCATTTCTCCTCAAAGCAGTGAACAATGCAGACAAAGCTCCATAAATATAAATTTGTGATTATTCAGTCGAACTGGGGAACTTCAGCACTCAGGCAACTAAATGTGCCTGGAAAGAAAGGGGTGAGGACACACAGAGAATATATTCACCTCCATCATTAGTCTGTTAGCAGTATACTATGCTACAGCATAGATCACAGTCACTGTAATGTGGTTCACATGCAGTGACTTCTTGAATGTTATTGTAATTTAACATCATTTTTTATCAGACAATTTGGTTTAGGAACATCTCCAAATTATTTGAATGGCATATAATATAAAAAGGTCGACGAATACTAGTGTTATTTTCACCAGATGTCAATGAAGTGCATTTCTGGGTTGGGGTAGGAAACCGTAGGAAAGAATAAGCTTTGAAGCATTGCTTTAGATTAGCTGACTGTATTGTGATTAAACTCCACATAACTGGGGCCAGCACGTCAGTCCTATCCAATCCAATGCTCTATTATCATCTCCTTGCAGAAATAACCTCCCAAGTCATTTTTTTGGCATGGATTTTTTTTTGCCCAAATCGTAAAACTAGCACCACTTTGCTCCTCTCTTTCAGCATGGGCAGCAGCATAGGTAGAATGTTCTCTCCTCACACGCCCAGTCATGCAGGGCAAACCGTGGGGTTTTAGTGTCTCTGTTTGGCCAGGAGGCTGGAGGTGGGTACTGTAGCTGGGCTGATGTGCCTGTGCCTGCTCCACTGACACCTCCAGTGGCAGCCCCAGATGGTGGCGGAGGGCTCTTAAATAAATATCACCTCCATGTGGGGCCCCTGTGGCTCTCCCTGATGTGCTGAAGCTTTAGCTGCTCTCTCTCACTCACTATCTCTAGCCTTCTCTCTTCTTCTCTCTCACACTCTCTCTCTCTCCCTTTTTTCTCCCCCTTCTCCTCTCTTTCTCTTCTCCTCCCTCCCCTCTTTCTGTCTTTATCTCTCCCTCTCCTTTACATACCCTCTCTCTCTCACTCCCTGTCCCTCTCTCTCTAAACCCCTTTTGTACTGGTGTGATGAGAACCCTGAGCCCCTAGTGAATATGAGGAAGTGAGAGCTAGCCAGCTGGCTGTTGTTTTTTTTCCCTCTTTTTTTTTCTTCTGTTTTCCAAGGTTTAAAATCCCTCACTTGACATATCCTGCTTTATGATTGCTCTTTTTACCCACTTGCTACATCAAGTAATGTGCTGCAGCCATTGCTATCATTATTCCTCCCATTAAACACCATACAATTAGGTGTAATTAGGAATTTCACTGAAATGGTAAAAGAGGAACCCCCCTAAACATGATGCAATGGACATGGAAAAAAAACTGCCTTGTATTTTTTGCACTGATTTTGGCCATCCTCTGCAACCATTAATTTCTTATTTTCCTGGTGTCAACGATGTGCTGACTCCATTGGTGTTGCTGTTTGGCTGGGAAAATGAATGGACTCTCCAATTCAGGGCAAGACACTAGAGAGCAACTTTTGCAAAAGAGCCACAGATTTTTCAAGTGCCATTGAATCGGGCCGTAGAGCAAACTGATAATAAATATGCCCTCATTACACACATGCACCCAAAGAGAATTTCTCCTTATCAGCTGCCCTCATTTTTTAAGGATGCCATTTAATCATGGCATTTTTATAGAGTGGTGATGAGTGGAAACAATAAGTGAAAAATAATAGCAATCATTGATTAATACATCTGAGCTTTAAAGAATTTGTCCACTTGTCTGTTTATGCACAATCTTAGATACTGTATCATGTACTTTTTATTAACTTCCTGTTGGCCTACTGCACAACTGAAAGTATTGATTTGTTTTGACTGTGAAACAGACATGTTATTGACCTTAAAGAATGACAGAGCCCTGATAATAAGTAGATGAACTTTATGTACTCCAATAATTGATTAAAAGATTACTGGTTTTGCTTAATCCCATATTCCTAGCACAATGACGACAAAAAGAGAATTACAGTGTGAATCAATCCATGGCCCTGCTGGTAGGTCACCAAGGGCTGTCTGGCAGTAGAAAAAGAACAAGAAACCGCAGAACGAACAGAGATCCTGAAACTTATACTGAAGGGAACAGGGCACAGTAACTTACTTTCAGTTTTATTTTGCTATTCCGCATTCAGATAACATTATTCGGTCTGTGCATCGTCAAAATTTGTGTCCTTGAACAACAGGACTATTAACTGGTTTCTCATTTAAGCATTTGACCTATTATTGGCTGATTTAATGGTAATTGCATTTATGCTTATACTTTTTTCAAGAGAGACATTTATTTAAATTTATAACTAAAACATAAAATGTAACTCCCAATTTCTTGCCTTTCCATGATATTGACCTAAGCAGACAGACTTGGTGACTTGGCCTCCGCCATGACTGGGCTTATTAATTGGCTGTATATCACTAATAAGTGATAATAATAAGTGTATCTCACCATACCTGTTTTAACATGAATTTTAGAACATAGGCCTACTTTTGAGATTTTTAACCCTGCACCTGATGATCTCGTCTGAAACCACCACAACCCTTGAGGATGCTCACTGCTGAACCCTTGAGGATGCTGGTAAGCATGCAGCGAGAATGAGCCGGGTAATTTATTGACACAGAAGAGGATGCAATCGAAATGGGTTTAGTAATTAATTGTACTTCTTACTATTCTAAAAGAAAGAAAGAAAGGCTGTGCTTTAAAGAAATTATTAGTCTTTCTATAAACACACCTTAGTCTCAGTTTCTCTAACCTGACCCTTTTTGCATGTCATTTTGAAAGTAACACACACACACACACACACATGCACAAACACTGTGGCATCACACCATTCTGTGAAGTAGTTGACCTCTTTACCTTTGGTTTTGATATTCCCCCTTAAGCTGTCCTGTGAGAGTGTATATTGAGCTTTTACATTGAGGATGTAGGATCTATGGTTGTTCGTTTTGGCCACACATTGTCAACAACCCAATTCCCATCGAACCCCTGATGTCTACGCCTATCTGTTAGGTAATGTTTATCTTGCTGTCGTCAAGAGGTCCTCCTTTTCTGTCTAACAGCGCTGTGTGTGTGTGTGTGTGTGTGTGTGTGTGAAAGTGTGCGTATTTTTCTATGTGCTTTCCATCAAAGACCTTGCTGTACTTCTGTGTGTGGTAAAGCTCGGCGAGGCATAGGGGACACAGGTTTATAAATAGACTAAATGAAGGAGGGTGGTGGTGCTGACCCCAGAAAGGTGGCTTGAGAGAGAGAGAGAGTGAGAGAGACGATAGCGTTTATCCTGAAGGAACTAATCAAGTGCTGTCTGTCAGCCTAGGGAGGTGAGTCAGCCTGGAGCCACATCATTAGAGAGATCCGCACCTCTGATCATCTCTGGAGAGACGGCTACACATGTCCAGCCAGGCAGGGACAACATCAACCCCCCTCCCTCCTTCCCAAATCCTCTACACACACGTTCACACACACACACACATGCGCACGTGCACACAAGCATGTTGAAACACACTGGTGTTGGATCAATGGGAGTAATTACAATTACAAGAAGACAGTGATGGTCGCTATAACAATACAGCAGAGGGCACTCCCCCACGTCATCCACCTCCAAAAAAGGGCAATACTCTTTTCCATAGGAAATAATTTTTATTCCACCCTCAGCACCAAACCCCTCTCCATCTCCACCTCTGCACGGAAATACATCTGGAGGTTAGCCAGCACTGCCCAACCTGTCCATTGTCATGGCAATGATACAACCGTATAGCTGACAGCTGGGCATAATGATCTCCTCACGCAGAAAACCCGTCTATTCAGAACACACAGCCGTCAGACAATGCAAGCGGTGGAAACGATTACTAGCCCCACACGCAGTGGCGAATGCAAGACACAAATTGTAAGATGATTGCATACAATCCACCCACCTCTGACGCTGAGAAAAAAGGATCATTTGTGTTGTTGTTGCGCAACACCAGCTCAACTGTTAGGAGTCTCCCAGAGGCATTTGTATTTGTGCGCCTCATGAGAACAAATTGAGATCTTGTTCATTTTCCACTCAGTTGGACTCAAATCCATCTAACATGTGTCTCTCAACACTGTCAAGTGTCAGACCACTCTACTTCATCACCCAACGACCGCATACACACACAACCACACACACACACACACACACATGTTGTCCATTTACCCAAATGGTGTAATCCTTCATCACTGTGGTGGGGATGACTGCTGCTGCTTTGATTTACATGGATGTCATTTTAAAGCCGGCCTGATGAAAAACGTCATCCCCTAAGCTGAACACATCAGTTCAATAACACAAGATGAAAGGCGTATGGCTCTGCCCTGTCTCTAGTCTATTCACAACCATTCAATATGGGAGAGATAAGAGGGGAACATACAAAATCTTACCTTGATTTTTCATTACATTTCCTCTTTAAGCCCGTGTTTACTTGCTGAATGCTATTTAAGTTCTTAATTGTAGTAGATGATAAAATCAGAAGCTGATTTCCCCTTTTGTCTGCCTTTCCAAATGATAGTCAAAGAGCAATCATTATTCATCATTAAACTAATTTTTAATAGCCTTGCAATATGACAGTTACTATTATGTCTATTTAGTTTTAACAAATTAAATGAGTGAAGAATCTGTATTTCTGTCTTTAAAATATTCTTATATTCTTATTTTTTTTGTTTGTTTGTTTGTTTTGTTTTGTTTTCATCCAGCTATCCTCACTATCATTGTCTTTTGGATTCGGAAGTGATTTCCATCCAGTAGGTTTTACCTGCAATACCTCAGTTCATTTACATTATGTCAGATCAGTACCTACATGTAGAAGTGCACTCAAAAATGTATATGTTTCAGTAGGAGTTAAATTAAATTTACTAAATGTGCCACACTTTAAGTGGCCTATCTTAAACACTTTCTAATCATTCTAGAAGGTGTGCTTTCTTGAAAGTGACTTTGAAATGTGTTTTAAAAAGCGTGTGAAACTGGAAACTTTAGTAGGCCTAATGGTATTTTTGTGTACTTTTTGGAAATACACTTCACTATAACTTATTGCTACTATGGTTCCTTATTCAAAATGTTCACAGAGCGTACTTGAGAGGAAGTGTACTTTCATTGGCATTTGGTGAGTAATTACATATAAAAGTATTTTTTTTATTACAATAGTTTTTAAGAGGGCATTTTCAGATAGCCTTCCACAACCCACAGAAGCCTATTTTGCACTTGCAAAAGGTTTCTTCTTTCATTGTACAAGAGTTTACTTTTATATTTGTGTTTATGGCTTTTAGACACTTACAAAAGAGAGACTTTCTTTATTAAGTGTTTCTATCGTAGGGTGAGTGTGGAGGTAACAGGGATGTTGAAACTTCTTATCAAGGAGCTAAAAATAAACGTTTTTAATGGGAACCAAAATGGCTACCACAATGCAATCCATTGTGGAGGAAATTGTTTGTGGTTCTTCAATTCAAAGGGCATTCTTTGCTGAATTGACAGATTTTGATTGAGATGCTGAGTACTCACTGCTGAATGGCCTTTCAGTGATGAGGACACTGAAAGACAGAGCCTTTCTTAGAAGGGAAGGAGTCTTTTTAGGCCAGTAGCCTAATTTGTTTGTTCGTTTGAAACTTGTCGACTCTACATGCTTGGAGCACTGGACCAACAATCTTTTGGAGACTGACCTTTTTGATGTTAGTTTTGGTATTTATTATCATAACCGTTTACAACATGGTACTTTTCTAGCAACAGCTAATTTGATTCTGCCATGATGGTGGGAGAGTGGGACACAGACATGGTGTGGGATCAGGAAATGTTATAGAGTTGCATCTGGCATCTATATCATCCTATATGGTATGGGCACAGTCTTGTATCTTGTCAAGTGAAATGGGGTTTGATTTTGTACAAACATCTTGACTATAAAGATGTCACATTAAGAATACACACTTGAGGAGTTTTGTCAAAGGGTGGAGAGATGGTTTTTAGTAGTGCTTTTTTTTGGTTGCGGTAGAAACACATTGGAAACACATTTGGTGAAAATCTTGCTATCACAAGTGCAGGGACATCCAATTAACCTCATCAGGGCTATTGGTACAGTCAAGAGAACCCAGACTAGAGATGTGCTTGGCCATAACACGAATGGCCTAGATAACCATTTAGTCATTCCCAGAGATTTGTTATGTACTTAGTCCAAAAAATGTACTATTTTGAACTCAGTTTCTGTGTCTCTGAGTATTAGTGGGTGTGGTTTGCTCCTCAGAGTAGTGGAGTAGATAGCACTCCTGCTGACATACATTGGGTGTGCACAAAGTACAGAAAGAACTAGACTGCATTTTCTCGGCAGAAACCGCAAGGTGGACTTGCCACCCCCCCCCCCCCCCCCCCCCCCCCCCCCCCCCCCCCCCC
>JAGFZM010000001.1:978465-1049033 GCA_017657215.1 Limnothrissa miodon | reverse complement strand
GTGTTTGTTCCTTGCTGGGGAGTGTGTCTGGGTTGGGGGTGGGGGGGTAGAGTTCAATCTGTCTTCCTATACTCCTGCCAGTCTGGTGGTTCCGCTGGCTGGGAGCCGATAGGGGAGAGAGTTCAGCAGTCTTACAGCCTGGTGGATAAAGCTGTTGGCGAGCCTGGTGGTGCGGGAGCGGAGACTTCTGTATCTCTTACCAGAGGGCAGTAGGCTGAACAGACAGTGTGCGGGGTGGGTTGCATCGCTGACGATTGTGATGGCTTTGCGGGTGAGGCGGGTGATGCAGCTGGAGTGATGCAGCTGTACACAACTGACTTATGCTACAATACGGAGTCATGCCACATGCAGAAGTTTTCAGACGATACAGCAATTGTGGGTTGTATCAGGAATGGGCAGGAGGAGGAATACAGGAGCCTGGTGGAGGACTTTGTGCAATGGTGCAGACTCAACCACCTACAACTCAACACTGCCAAGACCAAGGAGATGGTGGTGGACTTCAGGAAGTCCAAGCCCGCCCTGATGCCAGTCACCATAGAGGGGGTTAATGTGGAGGTGGTGAAAACATACAAGTACCTGGGAATACATCTGGACGATAAACTGGACTGGTCAGTCAACACAGAAGCACTCTACAAGAAGGGGCAAAGCAGGTTGTACTTCCTGAAGAGGTTGCGGTCCTTCAACGTCTGCAGCAAGCTTCTCTGGATGTTTTACCAGTCTGTTGTTTCCAGCGTCCTCTTCTATGCTGTGGCATGCTGGGGAGGAAGCACTAAGAAGAGGATTGCTGGGCGACTAGACAGGCTGGTAAGGAAAACTGGCTCTTTTGTGGGAGCTGAACTGGAGTGCATCACTTCAGTATCAGACAAAAAGACCCTGAACAAGCTACTCAACATCCTAGACAATGACGGTCATCCACTCCACAGCACTAACATGTAGCAGAAGAGCTTGATCAGCTGGAGACTACGCTCCCTGACATGCACAACAGACAGACTTAGGAAGTAATTTGTACCCAGGGCCATACAACTCTACAAGGCTTCACTGAAAGGTAAAGGAGAGTTGGACTTCTCTGCATAGTCTATCTGCACCTTAACCCTCTTATACACTTACAAGTCATTTTTCTACAATACTGTGTATTGTTGACACTGCCTATGGACCTTACTGACTACATTAGCCCACATGCACAACCCCTCCTTATACTTCATACTTGACCAATAACTGTAACTTGATACTTGACCGTCATACTTGACTGATGCATGAACCCATATATGACTTATCCTTGCACTGATGCTGTAATTTTTATATTATTAGGCTATTTTTATTTTTATCTTATTATCCATATACTTATACTAGAACTGTTAAATTTCTATGACTTTTAGACTTTTAACCTTGCACTGTTGCACTACTGGACTCATTTGCACTACTACCTTGACACACGCCTCATACTGGACCACAGTACATTCATGTGCATCTCTACCCTTAGTATTGGTATTCTATTGTTCTTTTTAGTAATGTTGATCTAGTCATGTTGTTTTGTTGATCTGCTTCTTATCATCCTGTGTACACTGTAGTATATGTTGTGTGTGATTTTTTTAAGCAGCTGGGACCTTGAATTTCCCCTTGGGGATCAATAAAGTATCTATCTATCTATCTATCTTTCTATCTGTCTGTCTGTCTGTCTGTCTATCTATCTTTCTATCTGTCTGTCTGTCTGTCTGTCTGTCTACGTGCTTCTCTCCCGCTCAAACAAAGTATTTGCATGTGGATGTAGCATTAAGTTCATTTTGATAACGTGTGTGTGTGCCATCAGGTGTTTCCAAGTAGTTTTTTCTTCTCTACTATTAGCCTACTGTATGTTTCTTGCACCAGTGGTCCACAGCTATGAGTGCATTTCAACACTGAACATTGTTTTATTGTTTTAAAAAGTGGATATACATTTCCCTGACGCAGCTTGATCACTTAAGTATGGTGGCCCTGAAGTGCAAACCACATTAATACAAACAACAAATTAATAAACACAAAAACAAATTAAGAAACACAAACAAATTCAGAAACACAAAAACAAAAGAAGCACAATTACATTAACAAACCCAGAAAGGTACCAGTCAGTGTTTTTGTGATTCTTAATTTGTTTTAGTGTTTCTCAATTTTGTTTTTTTGATTCTTAATTGGTTTTTGTGTTTCTCAATTTTTTGTTGTTTCGGATTTTTTTTTTGTTTCTCAATTTGTTGTTGTGTTAATGTGGTTTGCACTTCAGGGCCACCATACTAAAGCCTAGAAATCTACACGCCCCTAGCGGCAGGCTATTCTGAGCATTTGATCGCTAAGAAGGCTGTTAAGAGTGGGTCAGCTCGATCTTGCGTTTCCTTCTTAGTGAAAGATCTTCTTAAGCTAAGAGCGACTCTGGGAAACACGTTCCTCTTTCACAGCGTTCTTAAGAGCGCTCCAAAGAAGATCTTAGCGTTAAGAGCTTCTTAACAGGTGAAACGGATTTACACACACACATGAAACACTTACACACATACAGGTGAAAAGGACGCACACAGTAGTTTACAGTAGTTTACTGTAGTAGTTTACTGTTGCCATACAACCTTGACTAAAAGGACTTGACATGCTAAAGGTATACAGAACTCCTACAACCTTTACAAAAAAAAAACTGCATTATATGAAAGAAAAACTGCAGTTTTTTTCTATTGAAATGTTTTCGTGTCCAATCTACGGGTAGATTTTTGAGACGTTGTTCAATTCAGATTTGAAAAAGTATTGACCTTTAATATACTTTTCATGGTGATGCATGACAATCCTGAGTTTTCCCTATTTATTTTGATAGGGTCTGGTCTACCTGTCCGTTTATCTTAGGTCTTTGGTTCTTCAACAGCTACCAGGGTAGACTCAGCTGCGTTAACGAACGCATCTCAGAAAATACACCCACACGGGATATTTGTGACAGTACAAGGAAAAACAAGCAAAATGGTAGCACAAGAAAGTAGGAAGTGTATCAACATATATGAGGGAAAAAATGAGGGTACTGTAAACAAAAAGAAAATATTTGTTAAGCCAATTTTGTTGCAGAAAAAATATGTATCCGTATCCATGCAGAAACATTTGTATCTGTTTATATTTGTTATTTGTATTTTAACATTTTTCTTTGATTCTTTATTTGGTATTTTGATTAATCATTTTTTGTTTGTATTTATTGGCACCACAGGAATGTCATAGACCCTGGGGCCAATGCCCAAGGGAATCTTTACCTTCTAGATTCAGTACTTTTCAATACAGTAGTTTATAGCGATTGATTTCAGTGTGCTTCCCCAGAAGAAAAAAACAGCTAAGCATAAACACTAGAAACCTTGTATGCTACCCTTCATAGCATTACACACTAAAATTGGCCAATCTGCAAAATGACAAACATTATAGAGGGCAAATGTAATTTTAAAGTACAAATATGAACTGAAATATACAGCATTCACTAAAAGTACTATAAATTAGACCTACAAATTATTAAAAAGCCAATACAGATACAGTATGTTTGAACAAAATATGGCAGTTTTAAAGGTCATAATGTCAACTCTGCCATACAATATGGTAGTGGTGAAATCACTGGAGCAATATAGATATCCATTTCATACATTCAATTTACTGGAGCATGTACAATACAAATATTTGAAATTCTGCACCTATACCTTGACAAAACTTTCCAACTGAATCCTTATAAAGATTACAGAAGATTGCAATATTTCACTTGTTCTAGCTCTTTAGTTTCTTCAGCAGGCAGTTCCAGTGTCATGACAACTCCCAAAAGCCATACCTTTCATATGAAAGGTGCAACAATTACAACATTAACCCTTAACCAGCTTAATGAGGTGTATCAAGCTTACCTGAGGAAGGCAGGTCCAACTGGAAGTGTGCTTCGAAGTTACACTAATATGCAGGCAGCAGGCCTTACAGCATTATGAAAGTGGTTACCCTGTTGCTTTGCCCAGCCACAGCAGGCAATACTCAGTGTAGCACCACTTGTATGATAACCGCACACCACCACCTGCTGCAGTCTTTTCTTTAAGTAAATCCAGTGGGTTTGTGGAATGTGCACCACAAATTATGTGGAGTGTCACAGATTCGCTGATCACTGCCGATATATGTTAAAGACACCCTTGCCGTTATCAATCTCTACAAGCTGTGTTTTTTGATTGTTCATTTTTTTGTCAGTTTTGAATTAATGTAGGAGTTGTTTTAATCATCACAGTAAATGCTTATTTGTAATTGTAACACAGGAGAAGGCATTAGCCACGAAACTATTTTCAATAACCCAAAAAAACAAGTTCAGTCTATCTACCATCTTAAAAAAAAAAAAAAAAAAAAAAAAACGTGGCCCTTATTGACCACTTTTGACATGCTTGTTTTGTTGTGCACTGAAAATGTAGTAGTGTAATTTATTTTCACTGTGAGACTAGTAAGTAAGAAATGATGAGTCCTGATGATTCATGATTCTGCACTGAATATACAAGGTCTAATACACTTGCTTTGACTGCTGTGCTTTGATGGTTTTAAACAAAACATTTGGTTTATGCTGTTATGTTTTCAACAAAAAAAAAATGAAAATCAATTCCTTTTGATGCTGTCTAACTCATGATGTCCGATTCGTAATCAGCATTAGTAAAGGTCTTGGATAGCTGAGAGTTACAGATGTTCGGTCTTTCAGTGATTGTTATATTGCCAAATGTCATAGTCGTCAGCTCCTGCAAGCTCATTCACATTCCCTAAGGTCATGTGACAAACCCCTGAGCACTCACCTCGGCAATCCCCAGCAATGAACACTGCTCTGTGAAAATGTGCGCATTGATATAATGCCAACTTTGCCAATGAAAGGAAAGACAAATATGACTCACCTTTGTCAGAATATAAAACGCCATCGTCACTATGACGACCTGAGGTGTTAATCCTGTAGTTGTCAGAATCTGCCATGGGCTTCCAAAGCCTGTCTCACTTATTAAAAGAAGTGGAAAGGTGTTTTTTTTAACTACTGTAAGGGTGTGTTGTTAAGCATTAATTGAGAAAATAATCAAATCAGGCTTTTTCATCTTAAGACCATTTGTGTTTGATTGTGTGTCACTGGCTTGTCAGATAGACGAGAGGCTTTGAAATATTCCATGCACTGGCATTGATCTTTGCTTCACTGATGTGAAGTGTTTAGATTGTAGCAAATGGATGGTCTTTCAGAGATCATTGGCTCCTGGTGTAGTATAGATATTTGCTTTTTCAAAGGCAGAGCTCATATTCACAGATGAATGAGGCAAAAGACACAAGTCATTGACTGGACATTATTATCTGTGTTTGATACAACACAAAATAGCTGTTGTCACTCCGCTCCCCCTGATTCAGACAGGTGCTGGCAAAAATGAGCTTCTTCCTCCTTAATCTCACTTGCTATCCTTGACTTTCAACCTTGGCATTGAAATGATGTTCATGTCAAGTAGATGTCTCAATTATGTTCATATCAAATAGATCAAATCTAAAACTAATGTAAGCAAACACATAGGGCATGGTGCAGCTTAAGAGTTGCGGTTTCAACTCGTAGGAAAAAGGGCTGTTATTCAGACAGTGTATTGCCCAGGATTGAAAGTCCATAGTGTTTTGACATCCATTTATTTCCTTTTATTGCCTTTGGAAATGTTACATGATTTAATGAGCACTGTTTTTAATCTTTAGGTTCAATACTTTTGTCACTGTGATTTCATTAAAGACACTGTAGTTGAATGCAGTTCCTGCTTCAAAACCAGTTGACAGGATGAAAAGGGGGACCTTCAAAGGAAAGTTAAGCATTCTGCATTCTTCTTCGTTTTTTGCTCCTGCTCTTCTCTCCCCTCACTCCAGTGTGCCGTTCAGAGGACCAGTTTGTCCCCGTTGCAGGCCTGATCCAGAGGGAAAGGTTAATTGTTCAGAATTTGGGTCTCATGAAAGGTCAATGGTATGTCTAGAGACAGCTGTACTTTTGTACTGGACAGAGGGGTGGGGGAATGGTGTCTTCTTAGCAGTGTTGGATCTCTGTAGGTGGCCTCACTCTATTGTTGCCTCTGGTCTCCATAAGCACTCCAGGTTGGCAGTGCATTTGCAGACTCACAATGTACTCAGTCTGTGGTCTCCTTCTATATAAATTAATTATGGCTTCTATCTGCTGATATCACCTGTGACATCTATCCATGATGTGCTTCTTTTAAATGTTTTGAACTTGTTTTTGGTCTCGCATACTTCCTCCATCTCATCTCTCTCTCTCTCTCTCTCTCTCTCTCTCTCTCTCTCTCTCTCTCTTTCTCTCTCTGTCTCTTCATCTGTCTGTCTCTGTCTCTCTTTCATCTGCCTTAATTCTCCCTGGTCTCTGACTCCCTCAAAATGGAATGAAATGGCATCAGCTCCATATCCGTGACCTTGATAGACTTCAATCATTGTTAATTACGATCTGCAGGCAGGTGGTAGTATGACCTTTTCCAGTTCTCTATTGCATTGCTTCAAACTGGCTAAAAACATGCAAATATCTAAGCACCACAGGAGTCTATCATAGCTTATTCATGGTCTCCGACCTCACAAACATCTACATGGGCCCACACACACACACACACACACAACCAAGCACATGGACACGCGCGTGCACACATACACACACACAACCAAGCACATGAACGTGCGCGCGCACACACACACACACGCACAGAAACAAACACCCACACGCACTGTCACACACCAAATACAGACAGGGCCACTCACACCAATCACCCCTAAACAAGTAAATAACAGTTATTAGAGAAGCGGACTGGGCTTGCATGCCTCTTTCTTGATTCCCTTGATGGATGGTGAGCAGGAGCAGCGAGGGGGAAAGCCATCACTGAATGGCGTGACATTATTCCTTTCAGCTTAGTGGAGAGCTCAAACGCAGCACCACCACCACCACCTCCCCCCACCCCCAACACACACACACACACACCGTTCACTAGGATCCAGGCTGGATTAGCGCATCGGATATTTGGGCAGGTAACCATATGGCACTGTTGAGCATTTGCAGCGGCAGAGAAGCAATGGGAGCAAAGAAGCGGCAGAATAAAAAAGAAACGGTGCACGTCAGATTGTCCTTCATTAGCGCAGGCATACATTGCCTGGGTGCCTGTCTGAGTGTGCACTTGTGAAGACAGAAATGAAGAGATAGATAGAGAGAGATGGATAGAGAGAGAGAGAGAGAAAGAGAAATGAAGAGCAGGGGGACCGACATGTCACACGCAGCCTGTTCCTGATGTCTGTGTAGGTGAAAGCCTGCCAGCCGGCTGAGAGGGAGCTCATCCACTGTGTTATCAGCAGCTGGAGGCTCCCCCAAGCCCACCACCCCTCCTCCCACCCTTTTGAAATCTTAATTAAGGAAACCTGCAACATCCATAACATCTCAAGGACAAACAAAGTGCTACATGTATGTGCCATTAGCACACCATTCAGCACTGCTGAGCATGTGTTTTAATGCGGGATTTATGTCTAACATACTTTAATTTACATTTACATTACATTTATGCATTTAGCAGACGCTTTTATCCAAAGCGACTTACAAAACGAGGATAACAATCGAGCTACATAGCAGAAACCTTAAGAAGCATAGTGCTAGGGGATAGTGCTTCAGTTCATTTTAGTGCTAGGATAGAAGATGTTCTCTGAATAGCTGGGTCTTTAAGAGCTTTTTGAAGGCCTCCAGAGATGGCCCTGTTCTGATTGTTTTTGGTAGGTCATTCCGACGACATATGAGAAGAGTCTGGATTGCCTTGGGCAAGGTGCCAGGACTGCCAGTCGACAGTCATTGGAGGACCGGAGTGTTCGGGGGGTAGCCTGAGCTGTTATGAGAGCGCTTAGATAAAAAGGGGCAGATCCTCTAAGCACTTTGTAAGTCAGCATCAGTGATTTGAATTTGATGCGAGCCGCCAGAGGCAACCAGTGGAGCTCGATTAGCAGAGGGGTGACATGCGTCCTCTTCGGCTGATTGAAGATGAGACGCGCCGCAGCATTTTGGATCATCTGAAGTGGCTTGACGGCACAGGCAGGAAGTCCTGCCAGGAGGGCATTGCAGTAGTCAAGGCATGAGAGGACCATAGTTTGAACCAGCAATTGGGAGGCCTCTTGAGTTAGGTATGGTCTGATCTTTTTGATATTGAATAGTGCGAAGCGGCAGGCCCGGGCAACAGAAGCAACATGGTCATTGAAGGTAAGCTGGTTGTCAATCATAACACCTAGGTTCCTGGCTACTCGTGAGGGAGCAAGAGACAAGGAGCCAGAGTTGATGCAAATGTTGTGGTGAATAGTTGGTTTAGCTGGGAGGACCAGCAGCTTGGTTTTTGAGCGGTTCAGCTGGAGATGATGGTCTTGCATCCATGCAGAGATGTCAGAGAGGCAATCCAAGATTCGTGTTTGGATGGTTGGGTCATCGGGTGAGAATGACAGATAGAGCTGGGTATCATCGGCGTAGCAGTGGTAAGAGAAGCCGTGCTGGCGGATGATTTGGCCCAAAGAAGTGGTATAGATGGAGAAAAGAAGGGGGCCCAACACAGATCCTTGGGGTACTCCAGTAGCAAGGTGGTAAGGCGCAGAGGTGTGTCCTAGCCAGGACACTTTGAACAGACGCCCAGTGAGGTAGGATTCAAACCAGCAGTATGCATCATCCTTGATGCCCATGTTTGACAGTATAGACAGTAGAATACTGTGGTTTACCGTATCAAACGCAGCTGACAGGTCAAGCAGGATGAGTACAGATGACCTTGATTCCGCTCTGGCTTCTTTTAAGGCTTCAACCACAGATAGTAGAGCTGTTTCAGTGGAGTGGCCACTCTTAAAGCCAGATTGGTTGTGGTCGAGTAGATTCTGTTGGCTCAAGAATTCAGTAACCTGTTTGAATACCGCCCTTTCAATAGTTTTAGCAAGGAACGGAAGGCGAGAGACCGGCCTGTAGTTTCCCACTTGGTCAGGAGCAAGAGAGGGTTTTTTGAGTAGAGGTGTTACCTGAGCATGCTTGAATGCAGAAGGGAAGATTCCTGTTGATAGTGAAGCGTTGATCACATGTGTGATAGCTGGTGTGATAGTTAGAGCTATGGATTGCAAGAGGTTGGTTGGAATCGGGTCCAGAGGGCACGTTGTAGGACGGCTGCAAGTGAGAAATTGCAAGTAATTGTTGTGATGACTATCTCACGTATATCTTTTTTTAAAGTAGTGTCTATGTAACTTTTAAGATGGTTGCTGTCAAATACACTGACAAATTGTTTCTGTCTATCAGTTGGAATACAAATACCTTTCTGCCGCACTTCATTTTTATTATACACTAGAGGGTTGATGTCTCAATTAGTCAGTGTTGTGTGAACTACCTGAAAGCCCCACATGAGTACAGATACTCTACAAAATAATTACTTAAATTGGTAGAAAATTCAAAATACGAAAGAAATGAAAGTAACAGTTCACATGGGCTATAAAAATCTGTTTAATGGCTTACAACAAACTTCAGAAAATGTAAAACACATGCAGTCAGAATGAAAAATGTTGCCAATATCACATTTACAGATTTAATTGAGAATTTGTTGTTTGCACTCTTTCAGTGGCAGATTGATTTTCTCATTTTGTTGCAATCATTCAATTGATGACCAAATTGAATTTCATCTGAAAAATATGCGATTAACTATGTAAAATTTGGCAGATTTCTGATAACTCAAGTATAGAATAGATTGTGTACTGCAGTTAAGTATTTTTACCTAAAATAGCTCTGCAATTAGTTTTATATTTCAGTCTCTCTCTCTCTCTCTCTCTCTCTCTCTCTCTCTCTCTCTCTCTCTCTCACACACACACACACACACACACACACTGTCTACTCACTACTACTATCTACTCTCACTCTCTCTCTCTCTCTCTCTCTCTCTCTCTCTCTGTCTGTCTCTCCCTCCTTCTGAGAACTGTGGAGCAGAGTCAGTGGAAAACTCATTAAAACATAATTCCAGCAATGAAGCCTGGCTGAAGCCAGGTCCTTGAGAAACTTGATGATGGTGCTAGTGCCAGTGTCACAGTGTCATCGATGAAGTATTGTGCTCGGCATAAGAAGAGTACCTGTGTGTGTGTGTGTGTGTGGTAGGGGGGTGGGCACCAGAGAAATACCTCTTGTATTTCTCTTGCAGAATACAAGAGAAAAATTCCATAGATATGTCAATGAAAGATACATGGGCACACACACACACACACACACACACACAAACACACATACAACCAATCACACTAATACCCAATAGAATAATACTGTACCAATTGATGTTATCATAGTTACCTGTTAACTACATGTTAATTTGTGTTTTTTTTATTGTCCATAGTATCACAGGAGCAGCCTTTTAGACATGTTACATGACCCAGAATTTAACATAGACTCCAGTATTCTTTTTTTCATGTGGAATAGCTTCTAAATGGATATGTATGTTACATTTAAGGCCCGATTTTCAAGTTCAATCGCGCATAGTCTGAAGTCCAAAACGCAGCGGATTATACTTGGTGAAATGTTTTCATGTAAAGAAAATATGCACAACATTTTCCACATTCCACATTTCAGGTTTGGTTTAAGAAAAGCTGTTGTCATTGAAACTCTGCTTGTTTCAATAGGTCTATTCTACTCATATTCTGTCTATAAATGGTTGACTGGCTTGGATTGTTTATGGGTTGGTCTAACACACTGGGTTTGTTTTTGTTCCGTTTACAGAACCAGTCAACACTGAATAGAGGGCTTGAGAACAGATAAAGGAAATTTGCCTAGTTATACAATACATGTATGGGATTGCAATCACTTCCTTTTAATTGTACAGGATTTTGCTTTAGATCTTGATCTGCTATGGCTCTCTGTGTGTTTGTCTGTGTATGTTTCATCTGTGTGTGTGTGCGTGTGTGTGTGTGTGTGTTTGCGCGCGCGCATGTGTGTTTTATCTGTGTTAAGCACTCCACCCCCTGCTTGTGTTTTTAGCAGAGATGCTCCCCATCCACCCGCTTTAAGATTTTGATTAGCATTACGTCGTCATGGTGACAGGCCTCCGTGCTTGCATCAAGGATGATTTATTGTCGCTGCTTTGATGTAGTACCTTTATGATACCAGAAGAGGTCACTCACACCCTAATAGGGCCAGAGCCGTATATACGGCTCTGAATAGGGCTCCACCAGCACATACTCTATGTCCAGAATCTGCACAAGGAAAAGTGTGCACTTTTTTTCCCAAGAAGCCTGAAGTAAACACATTCATCTGATTTAACTCACAATAGGGATTGAAAGGCTACGTGTCTGTTTTGTTTGGAGAATCATTAATATTTATTGAACAGTTTATGCAAAGTAAATCAAGAGGTGTTTCTCACCATTCTGCATTACTAACTGTGGTGCATTTAAATGAGCCTGAATATGTTGAATGAATTACCGGTATATAAAAAAAAAACAATGTGTCCTTGTGGTTTGGATAAATCCTGATGTGAGTCCAGGTTTATTCTCTATCTCTCTCTCTCTCTCTCTCTCTCTCTCTCTCTCTCTCTCTCTGTGTGTGTGTGTGTGTGTCTGTGTGCATGTCTAATACATCACAGCAGTCTGCACCTGTCTGTGTATTTGTATGCTCTGCATCCACAGGTGGTGACATTCATTTGCAATGTGAAGTGTGCGCTGTTGTCCAAACCAAGCACACAGTAATGGCCATCTATGGTTTCTATGGTTACTAAGGGACATAGCAGAAGTTATTCCGTTGTGTGTCTAATTCAAACATGAGTTTATGTTCAGGTTATGTATGACGCGATCAATTTACTATAACAGTGTAAAAACACAGTGATAGATCTGCACTCTAGCCTAGCAATGATTATATTATTATTATTTCCTCCATTACTACTACAATCACCACCACAAAGCTACTACTACAACTACAACTATTACTATCACTATCACTTCTACTATTACTACAAATGATGATGATTATCATAATACTAATAATAACACAATGTATCCAACTTAGATATGCTATTAGCTATTTGCTAGGTTTTCTCACAGATCCAGGTGGGGAGCTTGAGGTATTAAATGAACCTGAGTGTAAAATTTTGTGCGCAATTCAATTAGTGTTTTTGTTTGTTTGTTGTTGTTGTTCTTCCTCTTCTTCTTTTTCCTATCGACAGAATTTAGTGACCTCGAACAACAATCTCAAATGAAACTGTTGTATAGGCCGTGTGCACTAAAATTAAGCTTGCTCATCATGCTTTGTGGCATCTCTCTGATTCAAAAGTCATCTTCTTTTATCAAATCCGAAGTTTGTTTTCTCTCTCTCGACATCCATATAATGAAGTGCTGAGCCTCACCAGCCCCTATTGACTTTATAAGCTGTGACCCTTCAATGGCGTGATGTCAGATATTGTAAACCTCTCCTACACTGGCACCACAGGCTTCACAGTCTCCATGCAGCACTCGACGTGAGATCTGTGTATGGGAGAGGGGGCCCTATATTTTTACATGTCTTGAGGTTCTCACTTGGTGGTGTGGACAGGCACATAGGGTCAGGTCCCCCTCCCCACAGCCTTGCCCCTCTTATCCTAATAATGTCACTCACTGACATTGGTCATCAAGGATGTGAGCAAAAGGGTTACATTAGGCTGGTGTGTGTGTGTGTGTGTGTGTGTGTGTGTGTGTGTCATAGGGGTATAATCACTGTTTTTGTATTTTGTGCAAATTTAAAATGATTATGGCCCCATGGTTCGACCCCATACTTATTGTGATTTTATATGATTGAGTGCACTCGACCCACAGCGGCTGAGTAAAAACTGGCTGTGTCTGGTGTGTGTATGAAAATCAGGTTGCGAAGAGGGGAAAGTGGTAGGACAATACCCTCTTGTGCTGGCTTTGGTAGCTGCAGCTAGAGATGTTCAGCCAAGCAGCCAGGCAATATGGCAGCTTGGAGGCCAAAGCGCTGCAGTGCAAAAACAGTCATCTGTGCCTGCTAAGCTGTAGCCAGCCCCTGGGTTCATCAGTTCAAATATTCAAATATTTTGAGGCAATTAAGGGATTAGATCATTTCACAGTGAATAACTGGCCTTCTGTGGCGGTGTCTCCAAAATGTTCCAGTATTTCCTGCACAAACTGATCCACTTTCGTTTTTGTTGTTCTTATTCATTACAGTTCATTCAGAACAAGTATCAGTGGAGGTTCATCATAAACATACAGTACAAAGAAACATAGGGGTGGTTTTAAATGCTCTGCCACGGAAATAGAACTCATGCTAATTCATGCCCTCGAGGTGTTAAAACCAAACCATCATGTATCCGCACAGACCTGGCATTGGAAAAGGCCCTGATGTTGCTGTCGGCCTGTTCCAATCATACCCCCCTCTTCACACCTCATCACTTCTACCTGAGGGGGAGGACATGTTACACACCGTCACATGTTCAAAGCCTCCTCCATTCAACCACTCTCTGACATACAACAAAGCATCTGAGGGGCCTTCATAACCACTCTGAAGAAAATATTAAAACTACAGATATTTTATAGTGAATTGGCATTGTTTTGGCGCTAGTCTTACTAGTAGTTACTTTCTAATTAGTAAATATACTATACCAAATAGACTTCTCCAATACTAATCATCTATACATTATAAACCATTTCTGTAATACTTTACCTGACATGTGAGTATATAAAACATGCAAAACAGCTGTCATTAATTGCTCACAAAGAACATTTATGACCAAATGTAGAAGACATAATCATGATGATTTGTCAAAATAAAATTCCACTAATCTTGAAGCAGCGTTGCTGTTTTTGTTTGAAACCCCTTTACCTGAACATAAATAATGAATATATTTTGCAGCCTCTATACATCATCTTACTATATACAAGTGTACAAGTGGTGAAGTACTCATAATCACTAATCTAAGTTTTTTTTTCTGCAAAGTAAACTACATAGAGCTGACCAGTATAATTTATGATCTACTGGTTAGGGTTTGTAACTGAAGGGTGGTCCTGTCTTGTAACTGAGGGGTTGGCGGTTCAATTCCCAACCAGTAGACCACGGCTGAAGTGCCCTTGAGCAAGGCCCCTTATCGCTGACTCACCCTGCCCGGGAGCCGCTGTACCAGGCAGCCCATTAGTATGTGCTTCATCTCATTGTGCGTTCACTGTGTGCTATGTGTATTTCACTAATTCACAATCTGGTCCAAATTTCTCTCTGAACAAAAGATCATGCATTCTGTGTAGTATATATTTGTGGACCCCAGGAGAGTTTGCCATGTTCCCATTTGGGTGCAGGCAAAATAGGCCAAGAAACAGGTAATTAAAGGTTACAATTTAAAATATAAGCTCATGTTCTGTCTCTTCGAGACTGGACTTGTCTATTGACTCTGATGTGACATGATCAGGTAACAGGTTTAAAACAAAAACGGCAATACTGCTTTAAGAATGTTGGTCTTTTATTTGATAAGTTATCACCATTCTATCCTCAAAATTTATGAAAGGTTGGGTATGAATGTTGAGACATATTAAACACTCATGAATGCTTTGTGAGCAATTTATGACAACAGTTATGTACTCACCGATCTAAATGAATTAAAGTTTTCATATAAAACACATGTTTACATGAATATGTTCTGTAATCTTTACTTACTCATTTTTTAAGAGTCTAAAAAGCAAAAAATAAGCCCAAGTAGTAATTTCACCAGGAAAGTTACCAGTTCAAGGAACAATCCAGAAACTTTACATATTATTTCAACTCTGACCTTTTTGCACGCTCTTCAGGGCTGTGATTCATAAGTGTAGTGATTTCCTAGGTGAAATAAATAAGCAATATCACAAATGCTATAGTACAGTAAAGTAAAAGGCATTTGTGTTTTATACCCAATTGTCTTCACACAAGGCAGAGAGTATCAGCCACATGCCCTTATCAGTTCTCCGTCCAACGGATACAGAAAGGATAGCTGGGCAGGAAAAGTGATAAGGAGATGTGGTCGACCAAATGAAAACTAGCAAAATAACGTCAATAAAATAAATAAGAATAAACACAAACATGTCTTTTAGACTTGACAAATTACTTCAATTGTAATAAAGAAAGGTTTGCACTATATTTTTAAAACATGCTCTTCAGTTTCTGCACAGACCTGGTCTTCTCACGCCTTTTGGATGGTAGACCATGTAACACACAAACAGAGAAATGCAGGGAAGAGGAAAAGTTACCACACAAAAAAAGAGTTGACAGCGGCTGCAGCTTCATGGAAAGCTTCTGTGGATCTCAAGTGATTGGTGGTGGAGTTGGAACAGTCCAGAAAGTATCCACAAAGTACCGATTGAAGCCGCACTGAAGGGACGTTTTGAAGACACACCCCATGTATGAATTTAGCCCCACCTCAGACCCGCCCATTCCTAATCTACTATTGGCCCAAAGGAAGGGCCCCAAAGTTCTGACAAGTCAGCCTTTCCTGTCAGTCACACAAGAAAACAGCTTGTGGGTTGCAAAGGGGCGTGGTCTTTCCACTGGAATGGCAAAAAGGCAATCTCTATACAGGTGTGGCTCAGAGGAGCATTCCAGCACATATTTACCTGTCTGCTCTGTCTGCGTACATTCAGCTGAGCCCCTTAAAGATCTTCCTGGGGACAGGAAAACCTTTACATTCTAAAAAAAATTTCTATTACACACTGCCATTGTGACTATGTTGTCTGTAGATAAATCTGCATCTAAACTGAATGCAAAAATGTGAACAGTTCCTTCCAGGACCATCCCCAGCATGGAATGGGTCACAGTGTCTCCCCTTGTCTTCTTGTAACTCCTATAACACAGAATATAGAAGAATACACATTTTAAATGCATTGACGGAAATGTGTTCCTTTTACTAAACCAGAGAACTGGTATAAGAAAACATGTTTGCAAATGCTCAATTTGTGTTAAATAAAAAACGAAGTTATCAACTGAAACTACAAACTTCCCTGGATAATAATCCATGTTTATCTGGCCCCGTGAATAGTGGGCAGGCTGGTCAGAGAGGCTAAAAAGTCCACAAAAAGACCACCGTTGGAGACGAAAAGTAGCATTTTGGAATCAGCAAGTAGTAAGTAAAAGTAAGTAGTATTCAGAAAAAAAGCTTTCATGTCATTTATTCACTCATTTGATCACAAAGACTTACTTACTGCTGTTGGGAAGAATTAGATGGGAAGAAAATTTAGCTCTTTTTCTCTGGGTTTGGCATCTTACTGAAAATAGTCAGTCGTAATCATATAGTAAGTGTCTATGAGGTTTTGGAGTTGTTTTAGTTCCAAAAAATGGCAATGGATGCCAACATAACCTCCATTAACTACTTGACCATTTTAAATCAAATTCTGTCTGACACTGGCAGCCAATGAAGGTAGTTCATGATTGAAACCAAATCAAAACATACAAACAAAAATAGCTTAATAAGCTTACTGAAATCTGATCTCAAGAGTCCACCATGGCTGTCTTAGTCCCCTGATCTTAATGTATAGTGTTTAGTGTGCTAAAGGAAATGCCTAAGGGGAACTACAGTGTATGGAATGTATGGATGCCAATAATTGTGAATAAATTTCCTTTTCTTAAAGGCAAAGGATTTTGCCATTATTCCTTAATATTTTCATTATGATTTTGTGAAAATTACTAGTTGATTTTTAAAAAGGGCTTTACATCTGTGGCAAATGTTCAAGGACCCTGTATGTATCATTTTTAGTTGCCAGCAGTATAAAAACAAGACCAAAATAAGAACAAATATTAGTATTATCATAGTTATGAAATTAGCATAGTATCACTACAAGGAAAAGAAGAGATAACTTCCAATTAGATGCCCCTTGTTTTGCATTATGCACATATAATTGGGCAAATGATAAAGTGCACCTGGATGACATCCTCTCCGGGGGATGAGTTCTCTAAAGCAGAGCCAGCAATGGGTGGGAATTCATCACATTCAGACCACATTAGCATTGCTAGGGGCCTCTAGGCCTCCAAGCCACACCGCTGCAGTGCACTTGCTCCCTACCTTGACAGCTGCTCTGGATCACACAACCCTTATCAAATATCCCAAGACATTTTGCTAAGACACTTCACAAGCCATGCAGTAAAATTGCGAGGCTTGTGTTTGGATCAGAAGATATGGACCTTTTTTTTCCTTTTGTTTTACTTCTTTTCATTTCCACAGACATACTGTACACATCTTGAAGGACTGACTATTCCATGTTCTCTTGGACCCTACTCAGCAGGAACAATAATGGTCTCAAACTCACTCAGTTCATAAAGGGGCATTCGCATGATTTTGTGGGATTGCGGGAACCGATTTTACCCATCAAATAAGTCAACGGCCTACTTGGTCTTATACCAATTACATAATTTCCGATTTCCTGAAAAAATTTTATTTGAAAATTGACTGATCCTTTAACACATATGATATGTGACATATGCCAACGAACCGGGACCAGAGCCTTGTGAACTAGGTCTCGGACTGCCCTGCCTATGTCTAAGTGTATTACACACATACTCTGTCCATTAGAGCCCTGCACTTTGATGTGGGTGAATGGGGCAGGGTGGATGTGGCAGACTATGGCTCAGGCATGCCTGCATGCATGCCTTCCTGTTTTACTGAGGCTGAAAAGAGTAAACGGCCTCCGGGCAGGTTGAGAAGAAGGAGGAGGGGCAAAGATGTTGTGGATTTAACCCAGCTTAACACCAGTGCACCAATAAGTGCTGACTCAGGAATTACTCTCTGTCTCTCTCCCTCTTTTCCACAGATGAGTTGCTTTTGAAAAGTAGCCTACCTGTCACACACACAGTTCTCTCACATACTTCCTCCTAGATCAGCTGCAATATCTGTATTTTTCTGTCTGCAAATGCCTCAATGAGTCGATCATCACTGTAAACGAAACACTCCCCAATTGATTACTAAAAAACTGACACCAGTGATATAGGCCAGGCCTACTGGTTGTCGTTTAATGATTTTTTTTTTAGTAACTCAAGATTATTTATTTAACCCCGACTACAACTAAATTCAGAAAGCTTTGATTGTTACAGTGTTATTCTTGAAAACCATAAGTAGACATTTATGACAAAACTGTATATTTTGTTGACTGTGCCTATTTGTCAGATTTAGCCATGCAAGCTCTGCATTGCCTGAATGGCAGGGAATCAGACAGCAACGTGACTCCCCTGGTCTTTCTGCATGGCCTGTCATACAGCTCTTGATGTTCCGTGACGCCTGTGCACGCCATTGTCAATGGAAGGGCAGCTGCCACCTCTGTGTGTGCCTTTGTGCCAGTTCCGATTATTTTAGCCGAGTTGCTCGAAGCGAGTGTGTGAAAGTGCCGGGCAAAAGCAAACAGGCCGAGCTCTCCCTTGATCCGGTTCCGGATTTCTCCTCTCCACCAGACGCCAGCGGCACTCACACGGATGAAGGGAGATCTGCTAAAACATCGCGGCTGCATTGCGCGCGCTCCCCCGGGGATTAGCCGCGGACAGCGCATTCCCACTGTCATGCCTGCTGAGTCCTCACTGCACATTGAATGCAAAGGGAAGTGCAACATGGGGCGAGGAAGAGGAGAGCTGCGTTTATATATGAGGGCTAGGGTAACAGATTTGTTTATTTCGTTCATATCTTTTACAAAGAAGTATAGATCAATTTGTATATAATAGACTAAACAATTAACATGAGCTGAGCTCCCCCATCTCAGGCCTGAATCTTGTGCATAATAAAACCGTAATTTCGGAACATGGATGTAGCCTAATAACAATAGAGTACATTTCCGGCAGATTAAAAACTGAATTGTCTGTCACCAATGCACTATTTATTTTAGCCAGGCCTATATTTTAAAGAAAATCCGGAACTCTTTGTTGTAGTGTGCACACTCACTGTTCGCTGACATGCAAAAATCCAAGCAGCGTGGGGTCGAGGAGCATTATCATATGCAGCAGTTATTTTCCTGTATAATTTGCCTTGTAAGGAGTTTTTTTTTTCGAGAATTCATTTTTTTCGAGAAGTCAGTTGAGAAATATGCCGTTCGGGTAGAATTTAGAGCAACTGCCAGTTCGCAATTGAATTGTCAATTAGATTCATCACCTTTAGCTTACTTTGGTTTTATGTGTGCAGAGATCAAAATCAGGACATCGAATGTCTCCTGTTTTGCAGTTTAGTAAATAAAAGGTGACTTTAAATAGAATTCAATATATCCAGCAACTTCTCAGGCCACTCTGGCTGTTGTTTAAACCTTGTGAGTTGTTTTTGATTTATTTGGTTTTATCCATTCCAAGTCCACTAAGTCCACAATAATAGCAAATCTATCTGCTGATACAATTGGAAAAACGAATACTGCTAAGAATGTCATTAGTGAAAAGGTGAACGTCATCAGTAAAAAGGTGGTGATCATGCAAGGAGTTGCCTAGTGTTGTGTTGAAGAAAAAGATAATGAATAAACAGATTAGAGTCATGGCATGTTAATTGTGAAATTATTTGGCTGAGGTCAACACAGGTAGCTTCCTCTGATAGGCTACACAAAGAGAGAGGTATTATCGATCCTCTTCAGGTGTGTATGAATACAAGCTATGTGTGAACAGGCTAAGCTTATACACTCTCAGCTCTGTGTATGTATGTGCACTGTGACTATACACACATGTTGGGTCTTTTTTATCTACTTAGACCTTCTTATCTTCTTCTTGTTATAACAGTCAGTTTTGCTCTCTTGAATGGATATTAACATAACACCTTCCAACTGGAGATGTTTTCAATGCACATTTCAATGCACATGCCCTTTTAAAGCTCTTCACCCACTTCTGATGCATACATTACCTGAATGATCTCTCCAAACACAGGCATAGTAAACACAATAATACCTTCCCTTGTCAATGGCAATAATGTAGAATGCATATTATTGTTGCCTACTTTTGTAAACTGACCAGTTGAAATGACCAGTTTAACTGAGGCATCCGTTTATCATAAATAAAGATTGGACTGACCGAAAAAGAAAATGACAAATACTGGTTTAGGTTGACTGTTGAGTTTTCATGATTCTAGAGTAACCTTTATTTCTAAAGAAGTCTAAATAAAGCTTATCACTGCAGTCAGATATGTTCTCATTAGCCTTTTTCAGGTCAGTTCTCTGTGTGATAATGGCATGTTTCCTCCACCAGATGGTGCCACAGAAAGTTTCTAATAATAGCCATTGACTTTTATTTCTCAAGGGGGTAGAAGCTTTTCTAGAATGTCTCCTTCGTCTGTTTTCAAAACAAAGCCATAACATTCCCCAGCCTCTCTCCAGTGCATATTTGGAAACAGTTACATGCACTTCTTCTGAGAACACCTATGCTGAACCAGAGAGAATTTCCAACCACGCAATCCATCATCTTTTTATCCTTTTTCATGTCTCTAAACATAGGCTTTTTTTCATGAACTGTTCCATCTTGCCACTGTAGACAGAATGGTGGCAAGCTACAGCACCCAAGAAGAATGTCACTGTCCTAGACTTGAAATGTTTATATATATATATATATATTTGCTGCAGAATTATTATGCAATTTCTGCCCTCAGTCCTCTGGCCTCTTTAAAATCGTGTCTCACGAGGTTCACGTTGGTCAACTTTAATGGAGTTTGTCAGAACTGAGGTAAATGCGCATATCAGAGTGTACTTAAAGACCTCCTTCCCCTTTACCAACCATTTTTGGCTGTGCTGAAGTGCACTCAGTTGCTATGGACACAGTTTTTTTTTTTTTTTTTTTAAAAAAAAAAAAAACTGTGTCCATGACAACAAACTGGCTATCACAGAAGGGAACCACAATGCCCTGTATTTCTAAAAGACTAAGAGCTTTAAAAGACTTTGTAGATCTTGACACTTTAAAACGCCATTGTTTTTTATAGTGAAATAGTCCTGTTCTACTGCAAATCTGGTTTTACTTGTCCTGCTATTACTTCTGTGTGGCATGTGTGTGTTTGTAGAGAGCAAGCAAAGATTCCAGGTCTGCATCTTACTAGGTACAGTAAGTGTATACAAATCTGTCTGCAAAAAAAACAACAAATCGTGCCGAGGGATATGCTCACGGTCGTTGATATACGTTCATTGTCTTTTATCGCAGCCTCGGTCAATACAAATCATGTAAATATAAATCATGTTTTATAAACAGAGCTGAGATTAATTCACTATTGATCCCACATGGCCTTCGCTGCACTCTCCTCCTATAGTTTACCTCTCTCTTTCCCGTTTCTTTCTATATAGCTTTTATTGCCTCATTCATGTGTTGCTCATTCACTGACATCCTATCTCTTTTCTCACAATAAAGATGGTGTGTGTGGGATGGATGCATCAGTGTGTGTGTGTGTGTGTGTGTGTGTGTGATAGAGGGATTGAGAGAGAAAGAAAGATAAAGAGTGTGTGTGTGCCCTGCTTCTAAATGTTAATGGTGGGAAATCTTTCAATTCAGATGTATTTTGATATCCATTACTCTCTTTGCTCTCTGACAAGAGGACACCTTATCTGACACGAAAAGAACAAAAGCAAATGGAACCTGGTGGTTTGGTTATAGAATCAAAGAGGGGGGGGCACTGATCTCTAAAGAATTATTATTATTATATTATTATTATTCTTTAGAGATCAGTGGGGGAGGGGGGCACATTGTTCCACACACAAGGGCACAAGTCCTCTTTTGGAGTTGAAATTATAATCAATGCTCCACTTCAAAACTACGCCTAATAAAAAACCTATCAACATTTTTGTCTCATTTATTTTTCTTGGCCTTAAGAGTACCTCTTGACTTACACATCATAAGAGAACATACATACACACACACACACACACACAAACCAAAATACACAGTCCATTCACAGACCCAGTTGTCGTGTCTTTTGCACCACCTGAATGACTTGTAATGCTCCACCTCCATTTGTGTTGTGGGATCATTTTGGTCTCCTTTTTTGGCTTTAATAGTACCTCTTGACTTACACATCATAAGTGAACACACACACACACACACATTCACACCCATACGCGCAAACACACATGCACACACTGACGGATATTGCACACGCACACACACTCCACACCCACACAAAGTAGAGTACACAGTCCATTCACAGGCCCAGCCGCAATGTCTATTGCACCACCCGAATGACTTGCAGTGCTCAACCTCCATTTCTGCTGTGGGATCCGTTGGGGCCCAGGACAAGGTCATGCTGGAGGTGATGGTTGATGGCAGTACCAGCTGACACGCTCCTCTGGCGGTGCGTATTTTATTAGCCCTCCGGGAGGCGGAGGCACGGAGCGTGAAGGCCCGTCTGCCGCTGCGGGGGGTGTGCTGGGGGGTGGGGTGTAGAAGGGAGAGAGGGGAGGATGATGGGATAGGGGACTCTGATGTTACTGTACCTATAACTCCTATGACTTTAACTTACTGGGATGGGATGATGGTAGGGTGGGGGGACAGGGGTGCGGGCAATGAGCAGACAGCAGCACTGCACTCTGGTGGACTGACCCTTCACTGTGTCTACATTTGTGTGTCTGTGTGTGTTTGTATGTATGTGTGCCTGTCTGTGTGCCAGTTATGAGAAGGTTATATCGGAAATGGAATTTGTTACAATCATAAGTTACCCTGCCTAAAATGTAACAACAGTGTAGCCATTTAATTAAACAAAGTAATGTATTTTTTACATCAGCCCAACATTGGCTGCTGTCAAAATCCTTTTAACCCTCTCTAAACACACACAGTAGTGCCTGACTTTAATACTTCAGCACCGCTGTTACTGTGAGGTCATGCTGAACTTTGAATAGCCATGGCTGCTGAATTTGGTAAACATTAGTAAATAAGCAGTTTTGTCTTGTAATAGAAATACAGAATTTCTTGTCACTTGAGACTCAAGGTCTCATGTAACTCATGTTACTTTTACTCCCTAACACTGATGTGTGCACACATGTGCATCTGTTGGTGTTCATATATATGTATATGTTTGTGTGTGTGTGTGTGTGTGTGCGCAGTGTGTGCCAGTGTGTGTGTTGCTCACATGCGCATGTCTGTGTGGAATGATGCAAACCCACTCCCACCACTGGAGCAGGGATGCCTCACACAACAGTTTACGCGCAGATCTGGAGGAGTGGGAGCTTCCAGGAGTGGACTGTGTGTGTGTGTGTGGAGGCGGGGGTGGGGTGGGGGGGGTTGCACTGTGCGGCTCATCTCTGCTCTGTGAAGCTCCTCTGCTCTGAGGCAGTTAGAGGAGAAGAGAGTAGTGGAGGGGGATGGGACCAGTGGGCTTTGCTGAAGTAAGCCATGTGATGGCACGCCGACGTTATGTAATATTTCTAATTGTTGGTTTTGCCTTTCTGCGCCTTTTCCCATTCCCTTTTCACAGTTAGGTGTTGGGTCTCATGGAAAGACACAGGGTCTGTGTTGGAGGCAATATGCTTGGTAGATCATGAACATATCTCCAGAAAAAGAGGAGGAGACAGGATCTCCAGTCTAGTTGTGTGTGTGTGTGTGTTTGTGTGTGTCAATAAGTGGAGGGATGTGTCTTTCTCTATTTTAAATGTGAAAAAGTGAATCCACAACCATTGTTATCCTTTGAAGCACACACACACACACACACACACGCACGCACACGCACAAATACAAAAAACACATAAACTATTCCCCCTTCCATCCACCAGATGGCAATACCATGCAGCCCTTGCGTGCTTGCCTTGGCTGCGGCTGTAAGGTCATCAGGCTTGTTATCAAACACACAATGAGGCTGCACTAAACCCCTGTCAAACTCACAGATAGCTGAGTAAGCTGAGCTGCTGATGGGACCGATGGAGGGCTCGGGCGCAGAATGGTTGGGGCAGAATGGTGGTTGGTCAGGGAAGGCAGTCATCCCCCTGGTCATGGTCAGGTTGTGCATCCACAGGTTGGCTTACTTGTAGTGTGGACCATGCATGCAGACGTTGTCCAGGTGTGCTGGAGACACAGTGTACTCCAAAGACGCTCCCTTGATATGGTTCACACGTTCATCCAACTGACAATTCAGTTCACACTAAGAATGCAGGCCCAGCTGCACGACAGGAATGATGAAGTACTTTGATGACTCCTTTCAGTCAGTGCGGATGGTAAGGAACTCTAGACGTGTCCATACCACATTTGAATTGATAAATTCATGTTTCGTCACAGGTCACTCATACAAATTGGTGCCTTCCCACTTTAATCATTAATCATCATTATCATGCCCCACCCCCCATTCACACACACACACACACACACAACATACATGCATACAGACACACATCCTGAGTCCACTATGTATTTATACAGTTTGATCATTGTTAGTTTAGTTATGCTCATTTTTCAGTGTCCCAACTAGCACTTTTCTGTGGATCCCCCTCTCATGGAAACGTCCTATTGACCCCCAAATCTCTCTGTATCAACACCATGCCTACAATCTCCTTGTTTGGCCACAGAGCTGTATCCCTTTTGATCCCTGTGTGTGCCCCCCCCCCCCCCCCTGAAGCCCATACAAATTAGAGTGTGGTTACATAAGATCACTTTAATTATTATTACCTGCCGTATAAATTTAAAAAAAGGAAAAATTAATTGTGTTTACAAAACACAGAGGCGCAGGCACATCAATGTTGTTTATCTGGGGAAACTGTGTGTTAGCGTCTGCTGCTGCTGCTGCTGCTGCTGCTGCTACTGCTGTGTCTGCTGCTATGGGGCGATTAATGCACCTAGGCTGAGGCGAGGCGTGAATGCCTTCGCCAGTAAGACTGCAGTAAAAAGGAGAGAAAGGGGATGTTTAAGATCACCACCTCAAATATCAGCTCTGCACGCTGTTGCCAAGTCTTGTTGCTATGGAGATCGCATCCTACTGCAGGTGTGAGTAACGGCAGAGGAAGTCAACTGTTCTCTCTCTCTCTCTCTCTCTCTCTCCCTCCCTCTCTCTCTCTCTTTTCTGCCTTCCTCCCTCCCTCTCTTTATTTCCTTTTCTTTCTTTATGTCTCTTCGCCTGCCTTTTTTTGGCCCTGTCTCACTTTGTCTTTCTCTTCATCACCCGTTATTTGGTCATTCTGTCGGTGTCCCTCTGTTTTATGTCCTTGCCATCTATACTCTGTCTAGCCCCCTGCCCCCAATAGCCCCCCCCCCCCCACACACACACACACAGACACACAAAAACACACACACACAGACACACACACACACACACACAATTTCATCTTCCTAATTGCTGACAACTGAGGAGTACTTTCCTACGCAGCGCAGGTTTGCTGACGGAGCTGAGAGGTGTGTGTGTGGTGAATGCGTGCTTGTGTGTTTTCCTGGGCAACGCTGACACACCTGGATTTTGATGCAGTCAACAGTCCCTAGAAACAAATGGAGTCCAGATCTCATCTGCCTTAGAGTGAGGTTTAATCAGCAGCTATGCAGGTGTGGACAGATGCTCCTACAGGAATTCTCTAGAAGCATCCTAATAGTACTGAGTATTAATTTACCCACCATATGGTCAATACTCACCCACCAAAATTACACATTTACCACTAAAATAATACATTGTCATGATCTATTAATTTGTTCTATCATAGCAAGACTAAATATTTGTAAAACCGGGTTCTAAACCAGAAAAAATAACATGGATGTGGATATATTAGATGGTAGATATGGTAGATGGTAACATTTGTGCTTTAACTCTCATGCTGTCCTTATGTTATAAAACCTCCTTGTGTTTCATTAAGGAGAGATCGCAATGCTTTTGCCTCACAGTGCTGGATCCCAGCAAGGATGCACACTCACACACAAAGCCACTATTCCCAGTTAGACGCTAAAAGGAAGGGGGCCAATGTCGGGCCAGATCTGAGCTGTAGCTGGCCGTCATCTGGGTTTGCTGGGGTCGACATAACGCTTCACTTATCCGAGGTCCTGACGGCTGATCAACCTCAGGCAGCCGTCTGCAGCTATATCAGTCTGATGCGAGTCCGGCGGACTGGGGTGAGGGAGAGGAGGATGGAGAGGAGGAGAAGAGGAGGAGGAGTCCCTGTGCCTCTCTCGTGTGTGGAATATGCCCTCTGCAAATCAAAATTTACCCTTAGGCAGGATGTGCAAAGCTGAGCAAAGAATCAGAGATGAGAACAAATGAAACAGAGAGACAGAGAAAGAGAGAGAGAGAGAGAGAGAGAGCATTTCCAAAACTGCCCCTAGAATCCTCCAGTGAAGCGAAAAAGGCTTGATTTGCATTCGCTGTCCCTATCACAGTTTGAGGAAATGTGAGCTGAAAAGCAACACGTCAGAACCCACAGCGACAGCCCTGATGATTTGCATGCATGCATGGTATACTAACCACACTTTGGTCCCATGCAGCATGTCACAGGTCATGGATGGATTGTGTCCAATGCCACGCCGGTGCACTTTTGCTTTAAGTGTCAGCGAGGAAAACAGACAATGTGAGAAAGACTGATGACCCCACACACTTAAGTAAGAGGAGGCTTCATGCACAGAAAATCAATTGCTCCCTTTGTGTGGCGCTGCATGATCAATTGCTGTGCAGCGCTGTTACACGACGCAAATGTGTCACTGAGGAATTTGGGCTGTCTCGTAATTATGAGAGATTTTTCACTGAGATGCAAGCCTTGACACAGCTAAACACTGGCTAGCATGGCATTATATTCTGTTTCTGACCAGTGTGACGCACAAAAATCATCTGTGAGACGAAGCACATGGATCACTGCCTCTTTCTTTTACCCTCTCTCTCTCTCTCTCTCTCTCTCTCTCTTTCTCCGTCTCTCACACATCTCTCTCAATAGCTTACTCTCCCTTTCTCTCTCTCTCTCTCCCTCTTCCTGTATCACTCGTTCCCTCTCTGAGTCCCTCTCTGGAGTGGCCGAGGAAGCGGAGCGGTTCTGGAGGGGTGGTGGCCCGGCGGAGCCATGAGCTTTAGCCCTGGCCTGTCACATGGGGGCGACTTCCTCAGCGCCGCACGTCTCTCTGATTTTAGGCTGTCGCCAGTCACTTCCTATTAGAGCTGATTGGCTTCTGCCACTTGTGCTTCACACTCACGAGGCACGCCAGCTCGGCTCTGGGAGTCCAAAAGATGCCCAGCTTTTCACACAGCAAAGAGCCCAGGCACAGTCATATGGAGGGTCAGCTTTATTTATGAATCTATCTATCTATGCTGTATCTATTTTTGTAGTTTGTTGCTGCATATTTGTTATTTCAGACTGCTGTCTGCTTATGAACAGGTTGTAGGGTCTGACACATCAAGGTCCCTCTTTTTTCATCAAGTCATTTTTGCTTTCATACATTGTTCAATTGGAAGACAAAATATTTGTATTATCACATTTGTGAGGAATATTCATAATCCTTCATAATTTTTAAATCTTCATCACATTTTGATTTTATTTTCTGGGTCCTAATATTCAAAATCACATTAGGGGATCTTGGCATCAAATTTGGTGAGCATGATCTAATTCTGTTGCAACAAATACAGTGGTATTGTAGAGTTCTCTAAAAGCACCGGCAAATGTGTGTCCTCAGAGTGACACATCCGTTCTCAAGGACACTAGAACCATGCAACTTCATACTGTACAGAACCGAGGTGAGAATAAACCACAGCCCATGACAGAATGGGTCCTGTGTGTGAAGCAGGGACTATTGCTCACAAATACTATATTTCAAACTAGACTGGTCACTATCTGGACAAACTGTTAGGAAACACACTAAAATTGGTGTTAAGTTGTGTACTCATCAAGCTCTCAGCTGGGAGAAGAAAAACAGCAAAGAAAACATTTCAAAGCAAAATAATGGTTCATGTCCATTCTGTTTTTTATTTGTGTTGCCTGAAGAACAATCAATTTTCTTTTTGTATTTTGGCAAAAATGTCCACGGATAAATTGAAATCCCAAGTCCCCATTGTTGCATGGTTTGTTCAGCCAGACACAACAGGATGGTTAAGTTTTATGTAATTTGCACACACAGACGCACACATACAAACACACACACACACACACACACACAAACAGAGAGAGGGAAAGAGAGAGAGGGAGAGAGAGAAAGAAAAATAGAGAGAGTAAGTGTCTAATAATAATTATAGTTATGTAACGTCATTTGGCATTTGATTTACTGTATTTAATTTGGGCATTTCCACCTCAATCAAATTGAAGTAGCGGCCTGCCGGCGAATCATGCAAAAAGTGTGGATTAAATGAAACAAAACTCAGTTTTTCCGCGCGGCTTGCACACTTGTGCTGCCTTGTCCATTTCTATCAGTTTTGGAGCGCATGTTATGCACTGCAGGCGGCCGCTGCTCGGGTCTCCTGTGGTTTTGAGACTAACAAAAGCGGACTGGGAGAGGCTTATTAATCCCGTCCCCTTGCACATTCCCTCTTAAAGCCACGCCGGAGAAAGCGACGCACTCGCATCCAGCCACAAATAGACATCCAAATGTAGATTACCCAGATGCGCAGGAGCAGAAGATGCAACACGTCGACACACACACACATATACACACACACACACACACACACACAAGCAGACAAATACACGCAGACATACTGATATCCACATACGCGTGAGAGCACTCAGACTCTCTCTCTCTTATATACACACACACACCATTTACTTTAATGCTAATGTATAGCTCACAGTCTTCTGTGAATATTTGTAAATGGTTTACAAGATTCAAAGGTATTTCTAAAGAGCTTCATCTGTCAATAAATTGAGTGTTTTAAGCAGGGACCAATGCAATCTGTGCTGGAGACCATGCTGACGATGTCTGGGTCAAGAGTTCAGAGACTCTTTTTTTTTTCAATTAGACGGACAGAAGGTGCACAGATTATGTCTCATCTCTAATCGTAAACGAGTGCCCGTGAAGGATGTGTCAGGTAAAAGGATTTTTATTGCCGAACTCCAGAGGGGAAACAAAAGCCATAAAAACATTTTTTAAAAAGCCAAAGCATTTGCCCCAGAGCTGATGTAAATGTCACATAGACTGACAAAAGAGCAATGACTTGTGGTTTGTGCTCACATGTGTGAAGCATTGCATGTCTGCTGATATTCTGCATCAGATGAGATAAAATTGTGTTTTTATTGAAGGCGCTTTATGGGTGGCGGTGTTAGCCAGGCCTTGGCCAGCGAAGGCACTCCAGGTTGGGCTGTAAGGGATGGGCAAGAGCCGGGCTCTCACCATTAAGACTCATTAGTTCCCATTGATAGGCCCTGCACACTGATAGGTACTCCGAAAAGGCGGTGACAGCGGAAAAGGTCAGAGTATGGATCTTGATTTGACCTCACTAACCTGTCGTTGATTGGCAGCATCTGTCATCCTTAGATTTAATTTAGCAGTGATAGAATGAGGGTGACAGACTGGTAATAACCAACGCTGTTTTTGTCCCCTCATCCTTCTTCTCTTCCTCTCCCCTCCCTCCCTCTACTCTCTCTCTCTCTCTCTCTCTTATATATATACACACACACACACACACACACGTACACACACACACACACACACACACACGTATACACATTCACCTCCCTCCACCCTTGCCCCTGCTCATCCAGATGGAATGTTTGTCTGCCAAACTGGATGGCGCATTGTCATCCGTAGCCACTTGATCTTTGCCATGAATGCTATGCTGCAGGCACGCTATTGAGTAGGCTCTACTCTACTGCAGGTTGCTTTGACTTGACTTCTATCCCTTCCTTATCCTTAGCTGTTCAATGCTAACAGTGGTGATTTACTCTGTGACCAGAGACCAGTATTGAACAACATGAGGAATGTAGACATTAGGTGCAACAGGAATATTTGGAGTGCTTGGTTTGAATGAATGTGTGTGTGTGTGTGTGTGTGTGTGTGTGTGTGTGTGTGTGTGTGTGTGTGTAATGGCTGAATCATTTATTGGGCATATGCTGTTGCAGTGTGTGTGTGTGTGTGTGTGTGTGTGTGTGCGTAAAGTGTGTCTACTGGAGTATGTGTTTGTGTGTGTGAGTGTGTGTGTGTGTGTGTGTGCACGGGATGCACTGTCCTGATGAATTTGCTCCACTAAAGGTAGAATATAGAACCAGGGCTCATAAGTGCAGCACTTACAGCTGGGTACTATTCTTGTCTGTAATTTTCCATTTAAAAAAAGAGTACTTTACTACTTGGTAGGACGGAAAAGTCAATTGATTGAGTTTTTACCACTTATGAAACTATGATATTCATTCATACACATTCTCCATTTTGACGAAATCCTTGAAATATTCGAAAATAAGTAAGCAAAAAAAAAAATCATAGATGTTTCTTGAACCACATTCCACTTGCCAATTTTTGATCTCTGAAAAACTGGAGCAAACTTCCCTGTTTCAGCAGGCCTGCTTTGCTTTGTTTCCCTCCCTCTGAAGCAGCATGCTGTATGGGGGGAGTCTCTGCAAACAGAGACAGTGGGTATGGAGATTGACATTTTACAAACACACTCGACCCGATCCCCCTGAGGCTCAAGCAAGACTTCCATAAACATCTTGGCGAGAGAAGTATTCAAATATCTAATGTGTGCAGGGGCAGTGTAAAATGGGACTGTTATATGCCAGCTGCATAATGCCAGAAATTCTGCGTACATGTAGGCTACAGTATATATCAGTGCTGCTGTCACCACCACTGACTGGGGTGTTGTTGTTGTTTTTTTTATTTCATTTTAGTCATTAATCAATAGCTCATTGGATATTTATGAGAGGGTCAGACATTGTAAAGACAATAATAGCCGTGTGGCCTCAAAGAAGACAACATGGGTCCAAGAGCCACAGTAAAACATGGATGCATCTCACAATATTACTTTTGTTTGTTTGTTTGTTATATATGGGGCTGCTTTTTTTCAACATTTTCTGTGATTTTAGTAGGCAAAATTTCAGTAAATTTGTGTACACGTGATCCTGTAAAATGTTCTAATATTATATGAAAATAGATTTTGACACCTCAGTGAGATTTTATGATTTATTCTTTTCATGTACTGTCAAGGATTCAGATGTATGCACGCATTATGTAATTTAGTACATGTCCATACTTGTTCCTGAGGATTGTTAATTACACACTGGTAGGCAAAGTATTTTGTGTGAAATTTGATCTTAATGATAAAATGGATATGTGTATTACTGTAGCGAAGGAGTCATTGTTGAGATGAAAAATAGATACACCAGACACAGGGTGTTTTCTGGTGCGGAAGAGAGGGAGCTGCCTTCTTGGAAGTAGAAATAATTCACTATACACTGTGGCATGGCAGAAGAAAATGCAAAGGAAACCGTCTGATGCTTATCTGTCGTTGATACACGCATGTATGTGTGTGTACGTGTGTGTGTTTTTCTGGATACATTTTTTTAAATCCATTTTTTCTTGATGGTGTTGTTCATTTCAATGTTTGCCCAATTTAATTTGTAGCATTTACACTGACTGTAGCCATCCAAATTGAACCTGATCAAATCTGCGCCTGAATCATGCCATAAAACAAACAAGATCTGACCACACCCATGTGAAGATTGGATCAAGAGACCTGGCCACTTCTCCTTTTCACTCCTCTAATCCAATTTTGTTTTGGAGGCAGAAGTGTGTGTGTGTGTGTGTGTGTGTGTGTGTGTACGCGCGTGGGTGTGTGTGCATGTGTGTTTGTCTAAAAGTGTGAGAGAGGGAGCATAGAGACTAAGTGTAAAAGTGTGGAGAGCAGCGAGTGGGCCGGCGTTTGCTTTGTCCTTCACTCTCTCACTCAGCAGCCATATGGAGTCTGGATGAGGGGCTGCTGTGGTGAGGGGCGAGGGACCAGCTTATATAACTGGAGGGGCTTGTTTGCGAGTCCCCTCAGAGTTCACATTTGCAGTGGCTGACAGAGGGAGCTTGAAGACACCCTGCCTTCCCTTTCCCGGGCCCTGCCATCACGCATTAGCGTCTGACTACACAGCCACTGATAATTGGCCTACTTTGTGAGTGCATGTTTTTGTTTTTTTCCCTAAGTGTTTGTCTTTTAGCGCTGCACTTCATGGATGTTACATGAATCCACTATAATATGTGTGAAGGGTTTATCCTTCATTTTATCTCCTCTCGAAGTCAACCAAAGACCAGATGCTGTGAAAATGTGAGGCCTTTAGATCAGTAAAAATCAGACCATCTCTTTGTCTTTTTTAAGACACACATTAGCAGACACTGGAGGCAAAATAATGCAACGCATCTGGAACGGTTTGTGTTCAGTCACTGGATAGTGTGACCTCAGTTCCTGTTTCTATATTTACCACAATGGCAAGTACAATGAGAGAGCACAAAGAGTTAAGTCCATTACAGACAGATGAGAAACAGATCATTGATAAATTTACAGCTCATTGTCTTAATGGGCTATGGTTGACCAAATTTCTGTTGATACTTATTTTCAAATTACACTTCCATAAATTATATGTTAAATAGCCTTAATCTGCAGTCTTAGTTTCATAAATAGCTGCTCAGTTAATTGAAAAAATGCATGGATATGTTGCATACACAAATATAAACACAGCATGTTTTCTAATGTCATGTAAAAGGTACAGTACCAAAATGAATTTGTTCAAATAAAGCACTCTGAATGTTTTAGAAATAAATAAAATCATATCTTCATCAGTATTTAAATAATGTGGTGTGCAATTGTGTAGTGGAACAGTTTGGACTTCCAGTCTCAATCCTGAAGCATTGCTCGATCACAAGCTCTCTTCCAAACAAATGCTTTTCCGTCTGTTTCTCCTCTGCCTCATGCCAGAAGGGAAAAAACAACAACAACAAGTCGTTTGGAAATTCAAACCCTGGAAATGCAAAGCGCTCGCGCAAAGTGAGACATCAGCCAAAAGACACAATGACAGTCCTTCAAGACAGCAAACACGCTCGGCAGTAGAAGCTTGCTGCACATATGTCTGGGACATCACTTTGATGGTGTTTTACCCTACTGTGTGTTCTGCCATCACAAGTAATGCCCTTTTTTGTGGGATGGCAACATAGAAGTCTTTAGAGGAGCTAAATGGAAAAGCTTGCATGGTTTACAGTTGTGCAAATGCTTAACATTGTGTGTTTGTGTAAAGTTCTGTGCTGCTTATAAGCAGGACAACCTTTTGACATAGCAAATACCATATTTGATTAATTCAAAAAGAGCCTAAATAGCATGGGTAGCACTGGTTGATGTACAGTATGTATGTATGTATTATGTACTGTATTATCTGTGCGTATACATTTTGTTGTACGATCTTTGCATTTTGGTTAAAAGGGGCTTTACATGTAAGTTTTGTGGCCACTGTTGCTGATGTGATGAAGGCAAAAAATGAACAACCCTGCAAGGTATGACTGCTATATCGGTATAAGTGAGAA
This sequence comes from Limnothrissa miodon, assembly GCA_017657215.1. Classification (NCBI taxonomy): domain Eukaryota; kingdom Metazoa; phylum Chordata; class Actinopteri; order Clupeiformes; family Clupeidae; genus Limnothrissa; species Limnothrissa miodon. The sequence goes on along the minus strand of JAGFZM010000001.1, from coordinate 1,015,732 downwards.
ATTCAATTATGCGTCTACTACTCAAGCAATCTGAACAACACGGGCTGATTGAAAGAAGCACGGGGCAGGTGGCAACCCTGCAGGCAGTACCCGCTACACAGCACACAGGCCTGGCCTCCAGCCAACAGAGATGTGCCCCCCCCCCCCCCCCCCCCCCTTCCTCTTCTTTTTCTGCCAGGCCTCCCAGACAATGCTGCTAGCATGCAGGACACAGGCATTACTCACTTGCCATCTCCATATAAGCTCTTATGTTGCAAGCGACTAGACGTGTGCATGGCAAAGAACTTTGCTCCATAATTCATACTCATCTCTTAAAATAGTAGAGCCATTTTCTGACTGCACTCGCTGTTCCATGAGCGCATGGTGACTAAAGCAGACGCATGCACACTGGGGAAGGAGATTGCGAGGAACCAAAAAAGCTTTTGCGATGGATTTATTCATTTTTTATTTATATGTTGTTAAATTCTTGCCTTCATGTGAACCCAGATTTTGGTGTGTTTTTTTGTTTTGCTCTCCAGACAGGACATGTATAAAGCACCTTGGGCCAATTGGTTTTCAGCTTTCCTTACACTTGCCACACTGTCCTCCTGGTGGCGCTGTGCTATCACAACACATCCCCTATCTTTCTCAGTGATGACTGGTAGATGTAAGTGGGGGTAGTATGGGCTGATGATGTGATGATTAGCTTCTTCATTTCCCATAACCAAAAAATATCTACTCAGTTTTTATTCAATTTAATTCAGCCTTATTCAGTATTGCACATTTGCTATTTAATATATAATATATTGCACCAAATATCAAATGATAAATATTATCCAAACTGTACCTTTTTTTCAACTAAACTACAATAACAGGTATCAGTGAAGATGTTGATGCCAGGGGATGCAAGAGGATGCTATGCCCGACAACAAGCAAATAAGAGTCAACATGAGTGCAACTCTCACTAGGTCTTTGTGCATCTCCCCTCACGCGCCTGGTATGACTGGCAGCCCAGTTAATGACACCTGACTGAGGAGAATCAGGATCTGTTGAGACAGAGCTGCAATTCCTGCCACAGGCCGCACGAAAGACACACCAACCAGAGAGATGCTAGCCTAAGACAATCCCTTTAGCATGACCCACGCCAATGCCAACCCTAGCAGTGGCTGGTTTGCAGAACGAGAAGTCAGAACGGAGATGGACAATAGGACTTATTCATGGGAAACCAAGTTGGGATAAAACTGAGGTTCTATATGAAGACATGTTTGCATTTCAGGTTGGGGGATGCAGAAAGTTTAGAAATATACTTTACAGTAACCGATCATTTGTAAAAGGTAATGGTAAGTATAAAGTACTTTGTAACTGTGTACAAAGACATTCACATTCACTATTAATATCTTAGATTAGGGGATGCAAAAAGCTTTGTAGATTTGCTGCATATAGCCATGGATGTCAATCTGTGCTACATCCGTAAAACACTACTGGCACCATAGGTACCATTTTTTTTACTCCTTAGGGTATTGGGTACACTTGTACAATTTAAATGAATATTTAGTCACATATCAACAGAAAAAAAAACACATTTAGTGGTTTCTGAAGTTATGTACATACCAGTGCAACCCATATTTATTTAAACCCCTAAATTTTGTGTTCATAATTGGTTTAATGTAAAAAGGCTACCCTTTATTCAATTTACATGTATGTTTTACAAGCAAAGTCATTATTTAATAATTATTTAGCATTGTTTAGAAATCACAACAAATCTATTTACCCAATCAATTTAACAAATGTGAAATAGTTTGGTTTGGTTTTACAAACAAATATAACCATTTTGATTATCAAGGTTTTAACAACCTTCTGTGTCTGTTTCAGGACCTTGAATGGCGATATGCACACGGCGTGTGGTTCATTACATAAACCATGTAGAGCTCTGTCAATTCAATTCTACAGTACCATCAGGTCGTACAAGTTCAGTAGAATGAAGCATTACATTCTCTGTTTTACTTGATACCTGGTTCTTGATTCTCACTGTCACTAATATCTTCAAATGGGGGAAATAGCATTAAATGACTTATTAAGCATTTGCTGTAATTAAGCCTTTCCCATGTATTACTTGGTGTCTTCTAAAGCTATTTCAAGTAAGGAATCATTATTCCCGTTGAAGTAAATTAAGCATTCTACAGTAATATAAAGAGCCTTGTAACAACTACTGCTATCTAATAATAATTAGAATATTAGATTAGGTAAATCAGAATTTTCGAAGAAAGGTATGAGGTCCTTCGTAAATAACCTACTTCAGATTTGCATCACTTGACCCTAAAATAGCTGACCCTACCAAAGTGACGAAGGTCCGAGATTCTCTGGTGTCCAAAATTTGCTTTAAATTATGTTCTAAAGAGATTAACTCACATCATGATTTAACAGTAAAACATAATCTTTGCAGTGGGCACACATACATTGGTGTCATAACAGCTAGCTCTCAAAAGTAACTTGATTTACATTATTCCAAATCTTTTAAGTGTGGCACAAAGTACTGTGACAGATCATAATTGGATTCCAGTGTGGAAGTATTAATTAGGCTATTACAGATATATACAGTAAGTCCCTTCTCCCTTCTCACATATTGGTTAAAATGGTAGGATTTAGTGTTTGCACATGTTTGTTTCTGTTAATTCATGGTGCTGTTTGTCCGACATGTTTTCCTTAATCCCATCATGTTGTGCAATATGTCGGCCTATCTGGCGTCACCTCCCAACCAGAAGCAGCGAAGCTGTGTGTTGTGTGTGCATTTTTCCGCGCCTCTGTGGCAGGGTCCATGGCAGCAGCATCCCACTGGCGGTCTAAGAGCGCTGCATACACACACATACACACATGAAACAGACAATGAGAGGACCAAGAAGGGCCAGATGAAAGCACGATGAGAGAGAGAAAGAAAGAGAGAGAGAGAATGAGAGATAAAGACGGTTCTAAAAAAAGGAGAGAGCAATTAGTAAATGTCGTCTGAGTGGGGCATACTGAATTAGTGGCCTAGTGGATCATGTAATTAGGGGGAGACCAGTCTCAAATACTCCCAAGGCACAAGGGGGGTTGTGGGGGAGGGAAAAGAGGGGTGTTTCAAGTTTGAGCTGAACCGACAGTTCAAGTAAACGTATTTGTTAGACACTTAAGGTAGATAAAAACAACCGTGTGAAAGTTGAGAAACTATGAATAATAATAAAGATAAAGTGATATGTCTAGGCACTGGTTAAAACGGCTCAAAGCCCATTCCAGTCTCTGACTTAACTCACCTAAAGGAGAGAAAAAGGATGACAAGGCACAGGAAGTGGAGGAGGAGGAGGAGGAGGACAAAATGTTATGTGAAGCTTAGATGGCAAAGCCCGAAGGTTAGGCTTTTGTGAGATGCACACGTGCATTGTGGCACACATAGGAAGTACGCTGTGAGGGCAGAAAGAGGATTGGGGAGGGGGTGGTGATGGGCTGCGGTGGAGGAGGAGGACAAGGAGGAGGAGGGGTGTCTCTCCAGCAGAGTTGCCAAGCCATTCTTCTGCCTGCATGCAGCAGCACCGTCAGCCCAACTGGAACTCAGTTGCCGTAGCTACCGGAGGAATGCTGATTCAGATGGCCTCAAACAAACACTTGCCTGTATTTCCTGCACAAATCTGCACAGGAACAGAGTAGTAAACACACATGGCTGTCCATGCATTGTATTGCTGTATGTTCAAGGTTCAAGAAACAAACCCTTATGTACTACAATGTATGAAATATACATGATTATACTGTATAGGTACAAACACACACACACACACACAACAACAACAACAACAACTTGTGCTTTTATACAGGTATTTAAGCACTTATCTAAAGCCTACAATAACAACTACAATAACATATTCACTGTGCATACATTGACATATTTATGTGTGCACATCTGCACACACATAAATACACACACACAAACACAAGCACACACCACACACAAACATAGACACAGACACTACCCGTGTCACTGTTGTTGAGCAGGTTTCACCTGGGTCTCAGCCTGGCACTGCCAAAGCCGTTCAACAATGCATCCAGTGTTATCTCGCCTCTCGCATGTGCATCTATGCAAATGTATTCAAAGCTGGGCATGAACACCAGCTTGTGATGGAGTGCTATCCACACAAAATTGGATAATTGTTTTTTTTTTTTTTTTTACATAGCAACAGGAGACATATTGCTCAGATTTCTGGACTCGCCCCAAAACATTTGAATTCACGCCGGAGTTTCATACCCAGTGAATATCAATGGGCTGTAGGCTCCGTTAACCCCTTAAAATTAGCCTGTTGAAATAAAAATAGAAAAGACAGTGTGTATTTAAATTACCTTCATCGAGAGAGACAGCTAGAGAGAGAGAGTTAGGGAGGAGGATTTATGATTGAGTGGATCTGAGAGAGACAACAACAAGGATAAAGTAATAAATAAATCTTCTCAGAGAAGTAGCCAGCCAACTGACAGCGCCAGATTAAGGGCCTGTGCCTTTTAAACAAATTGGGCGCTCAGAGAGGCACATTGCCTGTGTGCTAGAACATGTTTTATTGCTAAGCTATAATCACTGAGACAAAGACGGGTGGCGCTCACTGCACAGAGTAACGTCACCGGCTGAAACGAGCACAGATAATTGGTTCCTCAATTGATTATGATGAAAATGATGAGCCATGAAATGTGGTCAAGACGCTGTGGAGCACAAAACGGATATATATAAAGGATCACTTGGACCAGAGCCTATCTTCAGCGCCTTAGAGCAGGCCAGGCTTTTTATGGCGCAATAAAATGAGGTTGAATTAGATCCAATGTCTAGTGACCTTTACATTTTCAATCCAACATTGGGGCCAGGTCCTCAACTATAAAACAATGCAACGGGCTGTGGGAGCAGCTTATGATGGACTTGATAAGGGTGAGGAGTGTGTGTGTTATCTGTAAATGATGCATCACCTCAGCAAGTAACGCTAAAACTTAGCAAGGGAAGCATTCTTCATAGCATTGAAGTAAAACTGAATGCTCTTTTCTTTTCAAAAGTCAGATATGCTGGATAGGCAGCTGTGATTGGTTCTCTTTCGTTTCGAAGCCGAAACGTACGAGTGGATGATGCCTATCATCTCCTGCTTTTCTGAAGTCATTTTTAACCAACCCTTTGAAAAAAGGGCAGTAAGCGCACTGACGCGCGCAGGCAACTACTTAGACAGCCCTGCGTGACGTCAGAAAGTCTATATATTGACTGCGCTTACGCTTCAGGTCCTCTTTGCCTCTTTCACCTCGCCTACTGCGTGTGTTTCTGAGTCGCCTTTCGTTTGCTATCGCAAATATTCCTAAAACCAACGGCTTTTTTTGAAAGCCCACCTCAACAGTTTTTTCAAAACTTCCGGAATCCATCCTTCTCAAAGTCACTCACGTCGGTCCCTAATTTTGGTACCAAGAGTCGCTGGATGGCAACGCTTAGATGTCCCGACTGGAAACGGCTAATGGTGGCTGCCGACCGCCATGCTGTCTGCTTCTGCCTTAGGATGGAACACGCCACTGGTGTTCTCTCAGCCGAGCTCCGCTCCCCGGCGTCTTCGCTTGAGTCGCCCGGACAATCTTTGGCGGCAATGCGGCCTGCAGTTAGCTACCTAGCTGCTAGTCAGCCGCCTACTAGCCAGCTAGCTACGGCCCAGCTCGCTAGCTCTTCAGCTAGCCCTATCGGGGCCTCCTTGCCCGTGCGGCTGGTTCTCCACCACGCTGAAGAGGCGGATGATCCCGCCATCGAAGCCGTCGACGACGATGGGGTTACCTCCCTCCTCTCGACGACAACGCAGCCGGCAGCCAGCTACCTAGCTGCTAGTCCCTAGCCAGCTAGCCACGGCTCAACCCTCCCCTGGGAGGCTAGCCGCCTTTGACTTGCCGCCGCCCGGCCAGAAGACTCTTGCCGCTCAGCTTGCTAGCGAGCTAGCTCTGTGCCACTCAGCCTCGGCAACGCTCACGCTCGTGTGGACGTGCGCTCTCAGCCACGCGCCCGTCGAGCCAGGAGCGACGCAGATGTCAGCAGCGATCCTGAAGCGAGCGCTGGTGTGGGGCAGGCTTGACGCGCGGCTCCTGCCCGCTGTCCGCTCTGCCTCTGAGTGCTTTCATGGGCACGGGTTTTCGTTCTGCAGCTCTCTCCTCAGAACGTTTCCCCCGCTTCGCGCGCCTGCGCGCAGCAGTCCAGGAAGAGGGCTGATACACCCAGGCCGGCGCCAGCGCCAGCATCGGGTCAACAACAGTCTTGGCAACGCTCACGCTCAGGTGGACGTGCGCTTTCAGCCACGCGCCCGTCGAGCCAGGAGCGACGCAGACGTCAGCAGCGATCCTGAAGCGATCGCGGACGTGCGGCAGGATATGTCACGCGGCTCCTGCCCGTTGTCCGCTCTGCCTTGAGTGCTTAAAAGGCACGGGTTTTCGTTCTGCAGCCCTCAGCTCATAACGCTTCCCCCGCTTCGGCAAGCCTCTTGACCTCGTGCCCTCGTGGGGCGCTGAGTTTGCATTATTCTTCAGCACTCCGCACAGGCTTGCGCGTCGCCCAGCCCATTCGCCCGCGGCCAATGGACGAGTGCCGCATCTGAGACGGCCGCAAACAGAGAGCGCTCTTCAGCCTCTCTCGCCGCCCTCGCCGCCTCGGTCAGTTTTTTCATCGGCTAGGTGCGAGCAGAACAGTCCGCCCACTCGGACGCTTCTGCTAACGCACGTAAAGAGGAGCAGGGTCTCTCCTCAGTCGGTGAATGTGTCGCTGACGCGCGTTCCAGGTCGGCTGCCTTACGGGGCACCGCGGCTCGCTATCCACGTGTGGGCGCTCTGGGGCCTCACACATGGTCGGCTTGCCATCAACCTGCACAATCTGACGGGTGTAAAAAAAAAAAAAAAAAAATTTTCCCCGCCGCGCACTCAGCTTACGCACGCCGTGTGCTCTGCGCCTTGCGTGACGTCACGCCCCAGCAGCGTCCAGGTGGCGCCAGGGCTACTACTGACTTTGCGACCTCCGCGTCCTCTGACCCACTCGCCCCTGAGCAGTGGGCATGCGGCGCGTCGGAGGCGTTCGCGGTCGAGAGGTGCTCCTCAGCCTCTTTCGCCGCCCTCGCCGCCTCTGTTGGTCAGTTTATCACCCAGGTGCGGGCGGAGCTGTCTGCTCAGTCAGACGCATCTGCCATCGCACGGTCGAGAAACTTCTCCCCCTTCTACACGGACGTCGCTGACGCGCGCTCCAGGTCGGCCGCCCTACGGGGCGCCGCGGGTGATGTGCGTGGTTCGCCAGCCACGCGTGAGCGCCAGTGGGTCTCACACACGGTCGGCTGGTCCTCAGCCTCCGCACAACGACGAGTGTCTGCCCTGTCAGTCGAATGCTCTTCAGCTTCGCAGACAGCCTCAGTCACTGACCTCGATCACTGACTCCCTTAGTACCACTGGGGGGCAGCATAGCACTTCGTTTGTCTTGCTGCCTCCTCATCGCACCTCTCTGCTCAGGCAGAATTGGGCGATGTGCACGGCCCCCGCGTCCTCTGTCTCACTCGCCTCCGAGCAGTGGACGTGCGACGCGTCGGAGTCGTTCACGGTCGAGAAGCCCTCCCCAACCTCTCTCGCCGCTTCAGTCGGTCGACTTATCGCCCAAGTACGGGCAGAGCTGTCTGCTCAGTCTGACACCTCTGCCACCGGGCGAACGGGAGACTTCTCCCCCCTCTTCAAGGACGTCGCTGACGTGCGCTCCAGGTCGGCCGCCCCACGGGGCGTCGCGAGTGAAGTTCGTACCTCACCGACCACGAACTTCGCTGACGCGCGCTCCGAGTCGACCGCCCCACGGGGCGTCGCGAGTGCAGTGCGCAGCTCACCGACCACGGACATCGCTGACGCGCGCTCCAGGTCGACCGCCCCGCGGGGCGTCGCGAGTGCAGTGCGCAGCTCACCGACCACGGACATCGCTGACGCGCGCTCCAGGTCGGACGCCCCACAGGGCGTTGCGAATGAAGTGCGCAGCTCACCGACCACGAACTTCGCTGACGCGCGCTCCGAGTCGGAAACGTGGAGACTGACGGGTTGGCCCCTGAACGGGCGCGTCTCCTAGAGAGCGGCCTGTCAGACGCAGTGATAGAGACCGTCCAGGCTGCTAGAGCTACGTCCACTAGGTCGTTGTATACACTGAAGTGGCGTGTTTTCAGCACGTGGTGCAGAGACAGAGGCTGTGATCCTCTAGTCTGCCCTATTGGCGAGGTGCTTGCTTTTCTGCAACACCTGTTTGATCAGGGTCGTACACCCTCTACTTTGAAGGTGTACCTCGCAGCATCTCAGCATGCCATGTTGGCTATGCTGGCGTTTCCCCAGGCGCTCACCCCCTTGCGTCGCGCTTCATGAAGGGCGTCAGGCGGCTCCGCCCCTCTTCCTCCCCTTCGGTCCCTACTTGGGACCTGGCCACTGTCCTACGCGGACTGGCCCTTACGCCCTTTGACCCTCTGTCGAGTGCCAGTCTAAAGATGCTTTCCCTTAAGACTGCGCTTCTGCTCGCTCTGGTCTCGGTGAAGCGTGTCAGCGATCTGACTGCCTTGTCGGTCAGTCCTGACTGTCTTGAGTTCACGCAAGGTGACGCGCGGGTCACGCTGCGACCGAATCCCTTTTCTCGCCCGAAAGTGCTGTCCACTGACCCTCGTTCGAGGGTCATTGAGCTCGCAGCCCTTCCTGAGGCGGGCAGTTCTGTGCCCGTTACTCTGTGCCCAGTCAGAGCGCTTCGTGCCTATTTGACGCGTACGCAGAGCATCAGGAAGACGAACCAGTTGTTCGTCTGCCATGGCGAGCGTGCCAAGGGTCAGGCCTTGTCTACCCAACGCATGTCGCATTGGCTTACGGAAGCCATACGTCTGGCATATGAGGCGGCAGGTGTTCCTCCGCCTGTTCATGTCAGGGCGCACTCCACCCGTGGAGTGGCGGCTTCTTGGGCCTTCTGGAAAGGCGTCCCCATGAAGGATATCTGTTTGAGCGCTTCGTGGGCCTCAGGGAACACCTTCTCGCGTTTTTACGCATTGGACGTCACCAGGCCGGGTGTAGCAGAGAGTGTTCTCTCTGGGCCCGGCGGCGGTCCCATGGATCCTCCCACCTCGGGCTCCTTGGTGTAGGGCTCTTGAGGCTTGGTTGTAGTGATCCACTCGTACGTTTCGGCTTTGAAACGAAAGAGAACGTTACGGATACTAACATATCCTCGGTTCTCTGAGTGAGAAGCCGAAACGTACGCTTCGGGCCTCAATCGCCGACGCTGGCGAGCTTGGCAAAGAGGACCTGAAGCGTAAGCGCAGTCAATATATAGACTTTCTGACGTCACGCAGGGCTGTCTAAGTAGTTGCCTGCGCGCGTCAGTGCGCTTACTGCCCTTTTTTCAAAGGGTTGGTTAAAAACGACTTCAGAAAAGCAGGAGATGATAGGCATCATCCACTCGTACGTTTCGGCTTCTCACTCAGAGAAACGAGGATACGTTAGTATCCGTAACGTTATTGGTTTTAACTAGTAATGATCTGATAATGAGTTATGATTGGTTCCCAATTTGGCAGCATAGCTAATGAGCTACAATGATCTAATCAATCTGCAGATTCAATTAAGTTCTGCTTGTGTTTTAATTTTCAACCTAGGGTATTGTGTGGCTCAATGTATAAATACAAGTCTCCAAAGCATGAGGAGTTATAAGAAAGATAAGTGCACCATGTAGGACATTGGCACCACTGAAGATGTCTCAGAGAACTTCTATGAATTGGAGCTAAGATTCTTGGAAGTCAGGTGCAGAGGAGGCCCTAAGCACACCCTCGAGGTACAGACTGTTTTGTGCTCCTCAGCAAGCACTTTCCTGCTTTACTAATAAAAATCAATAAAGTGGAGGACATCATAGACATGGACAAGCATACAACCTCAATGTCTTCACCAGTATATGCATGCAACATCTAGACTAAACAAAACAATTAATAAAAGGTATGTTCAGGTGGTTTCTGTGTGCTATCATTTTGAGTTTGATATGTGGTTATGTGTAGCCAAAGAAATTGACCGACATTAATGAATGAGCTTTAAAAAATGTTTAAATGTATTGAATTTTATTAGGGCATTACATTTGGAAGTACATGTACATCAAACACATCATTCAGGTAAATGGTGACTTTGAACAACAATTTATTATCTGTTAATCCAGGATAAGGGGTTGTAATTGGCTCCTGGACTTTGAGCAAATTGGAAACAATAATGTGTTGTTGCTTGACAGTCCTGCAGAGCAAATTCAAATATGCTATGAATCTGTGGTGTATGCATATAGTATGGCTACAATAGTATAGCTTATTGTCATCTGTGTAGAAACATGATTTAGGAACTTATCGAACGCTTTCAGAGGCCAGCAGAATGGATAGGGTAGCTTAGCTAGAAAGTGTTGTCATGTGATAAAAGAAAAATACTGATGAAACCTAAACAAAACTTCACATTGGTAGACTAGATGCAACATACCAAGCACCAAATTCTGGGTTGAGCACAATTTCCATATGTTCCGATAAGAACACGTATCTGACAATGTGGAGGAATGACCAATGGTCCCATTAGCATATAGGCTAAAGCTGGCATCTTAGATACAGGAGGATTTCAAGCAAAGGCAGACAGCTCACTGCATGCTTAGTATTTGAAGCGCAGGGAATGGATTTTCTTTTCACTTGGCCTGAATGAGCACTTTGATCTCCAGTGAAGGGAGTACCGCCATCACTGCCCCCATCCTCCGTAATATCCCCGTGCAGTAAATCTTACCACTTAAATCTTATGTTGAAAAAGGAAGAAAGTTTTACTGTGTTTTCTCTATTTATGTGTTTATAGTTACTAGTCAAGGTGAACATCCTGTGTTGTGCAGGAGAGAAGTGGTCTTGCAGCCTAACAAGAAAGAAAAGAATGAAAGAAAAAAAGAATGAACAAATAAAGAATGAAACAAAAGAAATAAGACATGAAAGGAAGAAAAGAAAAGATAAACAGAAGACTTTTCTCATTTGTTCGTCTGTTTCTGAATGGTCGCAGACGAAAATTCTGTCACTATATTCTCTAGCCTATGGCCAGATCCCGTCGTCCCGCCGTCTCTGAGAACATTTCTGGGACCGCATTTCATTTCCCCACATCTGTTTCTAGTCAGTGAACCCTACTGTAGCAAAAATCTTCGTTAGGTTGCGATACTTTATGTAGAGTCTGGTGAAAGGTATCCTGATTGCACTTGTTTAGTACTTCTGTAATAGGATCAGAGGTCGAGCGGTTCAAGATGTAGACCTACTCATAATTGTCATAATAACTGACGCAGTCAGTTAAAGGGAAAATATAGCCTAGTTCCCAAGATCTGACTTATGGCTTCAGGGCAAGGTAAAGAAAGAGTATGTGTTTATAGTAGGCCCATTTCTTAAATTATAGACTATAAGCTTTATCACTTTTATCCAAAATGATTAATCGAAAGAATGGAAACAATTGTTCAAAAACACTATTGTAACACTGCGCTGGGTGCAAGAGTTTAAGGCGCCTCTGTTATCACATTGTCCGATATTCATATAAAACCAAACCACTGAACAAAATTATAGTGAAGTGAAACAAATAGGCAATCCTGGATTACACCGCAACATTGCGCAGTATATTTGCGCATTAGCATTACTTTGCAAACCAAAGCACTGATTCGAACATCTTGCACAGATTAGTTAAACTGTGGGCGCCTATGTGACACGTTACCCTAGTCGTTTCTCTGTCCAAGGTTCTGAAATACACCCGCTAAGAAAAGACTCACGTGACCCCCGCAGCCTTCTCTGCACCGCGCGCACTGCTAGCTGGAGGATTTCACGTGAGAACACGACCGACCGTCAATCGCGTTGTTCTCTCTGCACTCCTGGTTCGTCTCAGATTTAGTAGGTCGTATGGATTTATGAAAAACAAACACGGGTTGACAGTTAACTGAACATTCGGTTCATTTAGGATGAAAGACTTTAATATTCTTCGTTTTTTGGCTCTTTCTTCACTCCATGCCAAAACGGTGTTTGATGCGGATGGGCATAACGTGCTTTAGTTTGCTACTAATCAGGAAAGTGCATGTCTGTGTGGGTATCTCTCTATAAGAAGATGTAAGGATCAACAAGCTTTCTCCCCTAACAAGCATCTTGCAAACAAAAATGCAGAAGGGAATACGACTTAATGATGGCCATGTTACCTACCTGGGTCTCCTGGCAAAGAAAGATGGTACGCGACGGGGCTGCTTGAGCAAAAAGAGCTCAGATAACACAAAATGGCATACCAAGTGGTTTGCTTTACTGCAGAATATGTTGTTTTATTTCGAGAGCGAGTCCAGCTCTCGACCGTCGGGATTATACCTGTTGGAGGGTTGCGTCTGTGACAGGTCGCCTTCGCCGAAACCTTCTCTGTCAGCTAAGGAGTGTTTGGAGAAACAGGTAAGGGAGGCGTTACGGCAAGTTACTGTACAATTGTGCGCTTGTGCCATTCCATGAAGAATCTTCGGTATTAAAAGTATGTTTTCTGAAGAGAAACTTACAATTCTAAATAACGCCTACTAAGATGCAATAGCTTTGCTAAATGCACTGACTGTATGTTAAAAGCTCCTGCAGTTCAGACAGAGAGCAAGCCAACAGTTTCGTCAGTGCACCGTTGATTTTGGGGAGGGGGTGGGTTCAACAGTATGCTTAAGTCTTTTCCAGCCATTTACCTGTCTTTTAACAATAAACACGATGTTTATACGATTAATCTTATAGATGCCATCCAATTTAACGTTCAGGTTAGACCAGTTTACCCACTGCATGATGTTATGTAATGGTAACAATAGATTAATTAAAGTCATCATCCATATTTAATTAGGCATACATTTGGACTCCATGATTCCTTCAGCTGAATAGAAGCTTTTTATGGCGTTATTGACATTACACAGGTTGAACATTTGTGTATTTGTGCTCACATAGATTTTGAAATAGCTAATTTGATCGTTTGCATTGGAGAAGCTGGAACTCTGTTGATTGATTAATGAAAAAGACTTCAGAAATATGTTGTTATTTAGCGAAGTTTCCTATCAAGTTGTTTTCACCCTGATTTTCAATATGAGAGAAATTACGCTAGAGAAAGCACTTTTTCAATCTCAGAGTCGCCCCCCAGTGGGAAAAGGCCGAAAAACCACCGTCTGTTTGACGTATTGATTTCATTCCCGCGCTGATATTAATAGCATCCTACCTTGGCAACTGCGTCCTCTACCAGTGTTTAATAACTCGTAAACATTCAACCTGAGATTTTGTCGTAGCAACAGGTACCTACGTCTATCAAACACATAAAAAAGCACATTTGCTATAACATTAATTTAGATACATTTGGTTAGACTATGTGTTTTTCTTTGCATTGCTGATTCGATGGCAGCTTTTACATTATATGCATGGCATGTTGATCAACAGAATAAAAGTTTACATGCGTTAAACATTTTTTTTGGCCTAGACCAAAGATAAAGTTTGCCCACACAATAAATTTAAACACCTCAAGAAAAAAAGATAAGATTTCATATGCAAATAAGCAACGCAAAATAGTTAGGTGTTTTGCCTTCTCTTGTGCAGGACAATGGAATTATCGGTTTCTGTTTTGTAATCTCCGTTCAGTAAATTTTCATCCACTGTAACAATAAGGTTAAGATACAAAGATGCTAGAATTCTATCTCCTTACAATATACTGTATGTAGCCTAATCATTCTTTCCATGCACCTGATTATGCAAATATAGCCTACCTGGTACAAAGGAAAGCAAAAAGCAAAACAGCAGAAGCTACAGAAGGTTCTATGTGTATACTTCAAGAAAATCTGTCAGTGTAATTTTAAAACCATCATACATAGTTGGTGTTAGGCTTATGACCATCTTTTGTACCAATGACCGGAGTTAGGGCCTTTAGGGCTCTGTTGTTTTTCCTTTCTCTGGGCTGTGTTCTCTGTGCATAGCCACATCGAAGGCTGAGGTCCAGGCCCTCTCTGTGAGCAGCTGCCTCTGTGCTGACAAAGCACTATGCACTGTGGTGTCCTGGACTGGCTAGGTCTATTTCTGTCCATTATTTGCTGTTAATATTGTGGATGCTGCTCACTCTGGTACTTTTTACTTTAACTCAATTGTTGTATGCTTTGTTGTTTTGTTTTTTTAAATACAAAAAAATCCAATATCCTTATCCTTATAGTTTTTTAAAAGATCCTTATAGTCCTTTAAAAGAGACCTTTGGTGGGGTTCAATTCATAGCCATATCATTTGACGAAAAAGAATGAGAGAATTTGAGAGAATTTGATACCAATGCCGAAGAGCAAAAAGTTTGTGTTTTGCCATGCAGAGTTAATGTTTGCTCACAGTTCATCCAAATTTTTTTTATTAGATCTAGGCTAATAAAAGAGCATGTAGTTTTAGATTAGTTATGGGATAGTTTTTCACAATCTATGTGTGTGTGAGAGAAAGAGAGAGAGAGAGAGAGAGAGAGAGAGAGAGTGTGTGTGTGTGTGTGTGTTCACATGCATATTCATACACATTTGTGTCACCTTCGTCCCTGTCTAGCATGGTGCAGAGGCGAGGGGAATCAGTAATCAGGTTTGGCAGGCGTTGACTGAGTGGACAGAGCTGGCTGCAGGCCACAAGGTGGCCAGCCAAACCCTCTATGGTGGTTTGTCTATGGCTACTGAGGAGGTCCGGTTTGAGGTTTGCATTCAGGAAAGCACTGGCGTTTGCTGGTCAAACAAGCAGATGCCATCTGTTGTCAAGAAATACATGAAATACTCTTTCTTAAACCAAGATCTACCTGTCTGTGGCAGATGTTTGGCTGAGTGATGATAGCCGTCAGAGAGTTTGTGTCTGCCTCTGTCTCTGCAGTATTGTACATTGTGTAGTCCTTGAGCCACTTGCTTAAGGGACTCGGTTACTAGACACAGTTGGAATCAAAGCAAGACTGCCCAAAAGACAAGAGAATTTACTTTGCCTGTGTCGCTGCTTTGCTGTTTTTGGTTATGTCTGTTTTTTTTTCCTGGACAAATTTCTTGGGTTAGCTCATTGTCAAAGCTTTCCTGGGATTTGGAAATTTGGATAGCACAAAACAGACACAAGTGAATCAGCATGTTTTTCCACAAGCCCTGCCAGCCATGTGCCACCACAGTGATTTCCCATACTGGTAACTAGCTGTCATAGTGGCCTTTATTACAGTGTACTTACATGGTCAATTACAGTGTAACAGACTTTACCAAAGTGTAATACCATGTAGATACGTTGTGCATAAAGGAACTGCGTGTGCTACTGACTGTTTGCACACATGCAATAGAAAACATGTACATGTAGAACATAAACAATTACAGGTTATTACACTTTGGTGTTGTACTGTAATTCATAATGTAAATACACTGTCTACGAATGTAAATACAGTAATGTAAATCTACATGAAACTGTTACCACCTTGTAAGTTATTTTTTTATGTGTTCTTTCGGCCACTCGTCCACACTTGCTGACTTCTACTGACTGATTACTATAAGCCATTTCATAATAATTGCATTGTAAGCATTGCATTATTGTAAGCATTGGAAGAATTATCTAGGCGACTTTCCACAGAAGACAGTTTGACAGTTTGTAAATATGATTTCATTATATTTTATCAGTTAATTTATTCAATCATTGTCTGGCAAAAACACAGGTTAATGTGCTGTGTATGGTTGGTTGCTCCTAATAGGGAAATAATTTAAAATCAAAGAATCTACTTAAAATCAAAGGTTCAGTAACAGTAACAGCAATGTCACTCACAATTTTTTAACTTTTCTTAATAATTAATTAACTGACTTAATTTTCTGCAAAAGCATTTGAATGACTCTGGAAAGGACTTGCTTGTGCTGAACGTGCCTGTGTTTGTATGTGTGTGTTATTTTTTTCCAGAGACACCCTTTTAGCTACATAATATTTCTGGAGCAGGCATTCCATGTTCCGTTTATTTATTCTTTTTTTTTAATATAACTGCATTTGAGCCCCCAGTTCCTATGGCAACCCTTATTTGCATGTGAAAAACGCATTGTGCACAGGGGGCGGTGCGTGTATGGTGGGTTGGCGTGAAGTGGTGCGTCGCGTCTCTCTTATTAGGCGTGATCACTGTTTGGACTAAATAGGTTTCCTAGGCACAGTATCTCAGTAGGGTCAGGGTCCAATTATAGTGACATAATCGCCACTCTGTGCGGAGATGGAGGGGGTGGGGGGGAGGGGTGCTGATGTTCAGGGGAGCTGTGCCTTAATTTAATGCGTTTTGGTGTTGTTATTTTTATCTTCTCTTCCAGAGCCCTTTATTGAACAAAAAGCACTTAGGCATCATTGTAGATAGGCAGGTGCATGAATAGTCAGCAATTATATTAGAGCTTTGGTTCTCTAACTGGGGTCTGTTTCCAGATTACCCATGAAAAAAAGTTTGTGACAAAATAGCATCTAGAAGAAATGGACATTAGCCTGCATGGTTAAACTGATTTGTGATTAAGAGGGGTTGTGATTATGATCATGTTGTAATCCCTGTTGCCTGGTTTAATAGTTTTGTTAGGATTGTATGATTGTTTGATAACACTTAATTTGAACCTAGTATTAAGCAAAATGAGGATGAATGCATTCATAATGCTTTATAGCTAAGGACATTAGCATTCATAACTCTTTATACTTCTCAAGACTGCACTCATACAGTATGATAAAGGTTTTTACCCTCGGATCTTTATGAATGTGGTATAAATGTATATAAATGCTTAAATGTATTCATAATGCTTCATGATACTGAGTTCACAGAAAAAGTTAACAAGATGTTTTTAAATAGGAAAAAAGAAAATGTAGAAGAAAATATCATAAATGTACAGAATATATATTGATTTTGGGGCTTATGAAGGAAAGTAATTGCTGGAGACTCTCTCTAAAGTAGAGTACAAAATGGAATAGTGCTGTACGTCACATATGGAAGGGCTGCTCGATTATGTCAAAAGTAATCATAATTATTTTGGTTAGTGTTGAGTTCATGATTATTTCACAGAATTACACAGTGATTCAAAAAATCATTTAAAAGCAACTGGGTATGGTGGATTTATGACTTAAAAGCAAATCAGAATGTTATCAGTGCATGGTTTTAAATGATTTACCTTAGTTCATACAACTATTCATTGTGTTATTGTTAGAAAGAGCCTGTGTGCTTAGAATGTTCTCAGATGGTTTTCCTGAGGTCTTAACAGAAACTGCTACTTTGTTTTAATCCTTCCTTCCTGTCCATGTGTGGCGTCCGTCATCTAATTGTGATATTTGTCCATGTTTGAGTCGTGGCACTGAAGTAATGAATGGCTAGTGAAAGTAATGAGGGGTGATTTTAAATCAACTGGATCAACAGCTCAGCATCAAAGGAGCCGCCTCTCTGGCACTGAGCAACACGTCGGGCCTTGTGGCCTTTCATTTGTGCCCATGAAGACATAAATGAATCAATAGAAAAGTGTTTGAGGCATGACTCAGCAGCCCGCATAAACCAAGAGGCAGGACCCCCATATACACACATACACACACTATCATACACACACACACACATACACACACAAACACACACACACACCTTGTGTTAAGTAGGGCTCTTAAATGAGCCATTCTGCTCTCCCTCTTAAAGGAAAACAAAAACCAAGCAATAGTGACACACACACGCACAACCCCCCAAGCATGAATAGCTTTTTTTTACAATGGGGCAGTGGGGGCCTAATGAAGGCAACAAGGTGGATGGATATCTGGTCCTGTCATGAGAGGTGTGAAGTGCCAGGCTGAGAGCGTCAAGGGACATCTGCAACATTGAGATTAGGCCACTGTGTTTTTAGTTGTTAGTTTGGCATTGTGAATCTCAAGACAGGGAGGGAGATGGTTGTTTTTTTTATCTAATTTGTAAATTGGGCATGATTTATGTGGGGAGGAGGCACGAGTCTCTACGTCACAGCATAATCTTGGAAACTATCTCAGTCAATCGGTGCGTCATTTGAACTCACTCTGATAGTCTAGAAATCAACATAGCCTAGTTATAGCAAAGGTACACCAGAGGTAGTAAAGTAAAGATGTACCCTAGCAAAAAGTGGTAGCAAAGATGTATAGTACCCTAGTGGTAATGAATAATTTTGCTGAGCTGGTTTGTTTAGAGATGAGATGAGCTTCATGAGTTTGGTGAAACTAATCATAAGGCTCTGTCCTCAAAGAGAGTTGTCTAGATGTACCGTAGCATGCAGAAGTTTCAACCGTTGGATTAAGCCTGGTCTCTTGGTCATGGCAATATAAATATGTATTTTGTTGTTATTCTCTGACCTGTCAGGCTACTACTCTATGGCTCCACTGCTGGACTCTCGGCATGCGCTACTTGCCTGACTTTTCCCAGTGCCTTCCATTCTATGTGCATGACCAGCAAAGGCAACTAAACCAACAGAAGTGACAAGCAACAAAATCTTGGCGACCAGAATTTAAGATAATTTAATCTCAGCCTTATTAGCTAATAAACCAAGTGCCAAATTAGTGTTGACATGCTTTGGCTGTGAAAGAAATGTCAATAGGCATGTTATGATTGTGAGCAACATGAGTGAACTCAGATATTTTAATAAGTGACAGTACACAACATGTTTGAAGACATTTATTGAATTGTCTAAATTGCTTAATCAGTTGCTTATACTCTGATAATGCATTTATTCTGTTCACTCTACAATGTAAATACACTATGGACACCTGTCTTGAGTGGAGACTATGGCCTAAGCTATAGGAATGACCATGTGGAGAGTGCTGTTTTTGTATAGCATGGAGCATTTGGTTGAGCTCATCAGTTTTTTAATCAAAATGAATGACCTGATGATTGTGAAAAAGAGCATCTGTAATCTAAGTAAGTGCTTTGGATCAGCAACGCCTCTCTATTATTGTTTAAATTGAACAAAACCATATGTAGCTCACCGCTGCCTTCCGCTTATTGTTTTGGGGGCAGGTTGCCAAAAAGTTCTATTTCACAACATCCATTTTTAAAAGAACTTGCAGGATAAGTACAGCTGTTATTACATAATGACTGCAAATAAGATTATGGTTCAGAATCACTTCCCAAAACTCTTTTTTGGAAAAATGGCTGCTGTAAAAAAATAAGACCTATTGCTTGTTGTCAGCTAGTTAATCAGTTAAAGCAGCACTAAAGACTTTTTAAAACCTTAAAATAATGTTTTCAAAATCGTTTTGGTGGTCCATCAACTCGTAACATGGTGAATGATACTTGCTGCATTTGCGCTGCGGCCCTCTATCGGCATTAATGACAATAAACAAGTTTACCTGGTCGGGTCGAGCCCTATTGACTTGCCTTATGGCAAGCTTCCGTTACAACCTGTAGAGGGTGCGATTTTCAAAACTCTTTGGTGCTTCTTTAAGGTAGAAATGCAGTTAAGGTAATCAGTTAAAGTAGAAATGCAGTAGCCTACTGTAGGCCTTACTGTCACTGTAATGAGTTGTTAGCAAGTGTTGGTAAGAATATGTTTTGTTCTTTTTGTTATGGGTTGAGGATATGCTGCCCCCAATAGTTTGTTTTCAGTTTTCATAGCCTGTGTTCTATATCAATAAAAAAGGGGGCATTAATTTATAGTGACCTCCAGAAATGAAGTGCATTATATTTACTTTAAAAGTGCGTAATATTACCTTTTAACCACATTTTGAGATGAAGTCATTGAACATCCTGTTCAACATTAAATTTGTTCCAGAAACATTGGTAACACATTTTTTAAATTTGCATAAATAAGAGTGACATTAACCTTACAGTGACATTAACATGGCAATTAAGTAATATTCATGATTATTTTCATCAAGTCATTTGTTTTTTTTTGTAACATTTGCATCCCAAACAGTGTTAACTTGTTGTGTGAACAGTATTTTATGTATTGGCTAGAAATCTAGACGTGTCCTAGAAATGTAGACCCTAGCAAATAGTCCTGCTCAGGAGGTAGTCTAGACATGCAGGGCCTCAGTACAGCAGGTCTTCTATTAAGCCTTGGTATGGTCAATCACAGCCCTCTTTTTGTGTTGAGAGGTGTTGGGAGAGCTTAGCATGATGCAGTGTGTAAAACATCTACGGATGTGACCAAGGATTAGACTTTTGTATCATCTCGCTTGTCAGGCAACCTTATGCAGACATCTTGTGTTGCTCACATTTGAGGGTGCAGTTAGTGTTTCTGGTATAAAGAATGGGAGGATGGCTTCAGCTGCAGCTAGGTGTCATTTATAAAGTTCATTAGTTAAATAGGCCTAGTTAGTAACCTTGCTTTGTGTCTGAAATTGTAAACGAGGTTAAGGTTAAGAATGTGTTTTTGTTTTAAGAGCCTGTGTATCATAACTGGGCTTCATTACAGTGACCCAAGATAATAATAAGCTAGCAGGTCACGAGGGGACATAAAAATAATGTCTCCTCATTGTGTGTTTACAAACCGCATAATTGTCATAATCTGTTTCTCCACACCAGCGAATTCAGCAACAGCAACGGAAATCGAGGAGTGTTTATCGACAGTTAGTGACTGGTTGTGAAGGACCTGATGCTTACGACAGGATGTGATATGACAGTTATGTAACAGTTCTTTGACTGTGTCATTCATGCAGCAGACATATTTCCTGCTCTTTATTGTCTGACCTTCACCAGGGTTTCAACTGTTTGCTCTGTCTACACAACCAAGAGTTGCATGCACTAACACGCACTTTTCCAAGAGCCCTCTCAGTCAATGAGAGCAGCCACTTCAGCCAGCATTCCTTCGTCTGCTTACTCTCTGGCTCCAGTCCCTATTAGCAGGTCTAAAGCAGATGATGTACTAACAGCAAACTTCAACACTGCAGACACTTTAAGGGTGTATTGTACTTTGTAAAACTCAGAAAAACATTTAACTGCTTGTATGATATATAAATACATTTTGCCTTGCCTTGTAAAAACCTTGCAAAAATGAAATCTAATAGGCCTATTTGATAAACGTTAAAGTGAGAATATAAGTACACATGGCAAAAATACTATTATGATACTAGTTTTACTTATCATGGTAATAACAGTTCAATGTTTATAATTTAAAGATTTTAGTCTAGTAAGGCCAATAATGGTTTTACAACAAGTTTGAAGTAGAATTGGTTACTTCTCTTGGTTTTTGACTAGAGGAGGAAGGCACAATTCAACATCAGTGTTGTGTATGTTTGCAACCAGTTCGGCATGTGAACTGTGGAAGAGTCGATGGGACGGATTTGAAATCAAATGTGAAAAATACTGTATTTGAACACAGTAAAAACAAAGTTGACAGAGCACGATACTAAAATTATCAATTCATTTCAAAGCATGGAACAGTGAGAACTACAGTACTATTCAGGCAAAACCAATAACCAGGCAACAGCATCTAACAGTAGGCTCACATATATATTACACATGGATGCAACCATCTTGGAAATCATAATAGAAAAACAATTGACAGTATGACCTCTGACAAATGACAAATAGAACACATTGATTAAGTAGTCTGTGTTAGGTGCCTTCCATCTGGACAGGAGTGAATGTCCCACGAGCTGCAATGCCCCTGAGGATAAGCATGCCTCCCCTTTGGTTTAACCACCCTCTTCCCAGTGCTTCCAATATATCCCTCTCCAAAGGATTGGGCTTAAAGCACCAGAGAGTGTTGTCCTGTTTGGCTGGGGGATTATCAGGAAAAGCTCAATCTCTGACTCACTCTATACACACAGAGCATACTGTCATGGCCTAGCCTGTCACTCTCATGGGTTAGGAGACTGTGGCGGGTTCATGGCTTGCTGACAGACAGCAAGTGTTTTTTCGGCTAAGTGTTTTTTCGGCTAAGTGTAGATACTGATATAAACTGACTTCCACCTGTTTGCCTTCAGCGCTCCCATTGGACCATCAGCGTGGTCATCCAATGCAGAACGATAGGAGCCTCGTTCACAAAGAGCTATAGAGATACAAAGGGAGGGTACAATAAGATCGAATTAACTGTAATGAACTGTTGTAAAAAAAAAAAAAAAAACTTGGTGGGGCAGGGAAAGTCACTGCTTTTCGCAGTCGACCAAAACAATGATTTCTAAACAGGTTTTTGATTGTGCAAAGGCGGCATAGGGTCTCTGTGAAAACAAACACAGCAAGAGGTTCTCACTGAAAATGTTTTAATTAGTCACACACATTTTGTCATTGTTTATGTGGATCGAGAGTACTGTAGACTTTGTACTTACTGATTGTGTATTTGTATTTGTAATAATAGGAATTAGTCACTAAAGAAATTTCTGGATGAGTCAGTTATGCAATCTTACCTCTCCCCTGTTTTCTAAAAATGTTTAAATAATTTACACACCTTTCAAATGAGACACACTTCAAGTACAAACCATGTTAGTGAACAGATAAAACAGATAAATAACCATCAATTAATTGTAATAAAGGTAAAATTAATGACAATTAATCACATTTAGATTGGGGTCATCACCCAGCTCTAAAAGGGATGCCAGTGAATATGTTTGTGCTCACAATGTCTTAACATAGATCTAATAAATCAGAAATGGAAGGGGAAAAAGGAAGAAAATGGTAAAGTAGACATGCATGTAGACTTACACACACACACACACATTCACATACACTCAAATGCATTGAGAGGGAGAGAGACTATCCACAAGCTCAGAGAAGTGTTGCTAGGTAACAGGTAGCGTACAGTTATGTAATGTTTCATGCCTTGGCTTACATGTTTTATGGCTGTTCCCTAGGGAGAAAGGCACTATCGCAGACAGTGCTAGGGATTCTGTAGCCAAGCCCATCGATTTATATGATGGACTGCCTGGGCCACGTCGGTGGCGGTGCGGGTGCCAGTGTTGGTGGAAGGTGGGGCTGTGATGGTGGTGGAGGCGTTGTAGCGTCTGTATGTGGTCCCATCTCATCTGTGGCAGATTTAACCTCTGCTCGAAGTCCCCCATCAGCTCAGTTTAGCTGTCCTCAAGCTCCTCGCTTCTTTGTGGTTTGATGCCCTTTTTTAGATGGAATGAGAGAAAAAGAGAGAGGGAGAGATTTTATACCATGACAGTTTAACTGTGTCTCCCTCTAGAATCTCAGATCCGCTTGCTTTTCAGTGTGCGCCTTTCATAGCTCAAGCTCTTCTAGCGTGTTTGTGTGGTGTTTCTTTGCGCCGCATGTGATCTCTCTGTAGAGCTATCATCATGACTCATGAATAATACCTTAGTTTGTCACTTCAGATGAGATGGTGCAACAACCTGAGCGCCAGAGCCATGAACTAACTACGTTCGGATTATGTTTGTAGCCATGAAAGGCCCCGGCTGTATTCTTACATGTTTTTTTAGGAATAACTAGGACCGCTGCATGTTTCAGTCTTAACTATGTGCTATTTAGATTTCTAAATAAATCTTTAGTATGCCTGTATACCTTGCTTGTGTAGAATCATAGTGTTCCCTACATTTTATAGTCAAAAAATATAAACATTGTTTCACGGTCAGTCTGTGGGAATATGCCCACCCAGAACAGATCCTTTGTGTCTCTTAGTCTGCATTACAGTATTTGTGTTTGTGTTGCAGTACTATTTCACGATCAGCTTCAACCATGAGAACCAGAAGGCCCTGGAGCTCCGCTCTGAGGATGTGAAGGACTGCGACGAATGGGTGGCAGCAATAACACATGCCAGGTAAGCTCCAGCAACAGCAACAACAGACAGCAACACACGTCAGATCGCTCCCACACTACCCCCGCTTCAGAGTGCAAACCTGTGCCGCTGAGTGGAGAACAGTCACCGTTGGTGCATTTTCACAATAATCCAGGACTCAAATTAATGAATATAGATGCTCATATGAAAGAGGTAGAGATATTCCTTAAAATACTGTATATATAATAAATGAGAGGGACAGAGGTACAGTAAAGGCAGTAAAAGGGACAGAGAAAGAGAAGACGGTTGGGCTGATGGAATCTGAAGGGCCGCTCAGACCCAGAACAATAACTACAACTTATTACTTAGAATTAACCTGTGGCCTGTGCTGGGAATCGTCTGCGTTAAGTTGTGCTTCAAATTTCACTGACGAGAGAGCTGCATTACTCATGTGTGTTATTGTGATAATTGAAAAGAATTATAGTTCAGCCTATAGGATTCATACTGAAAACATTTTGTGACTAATCCATTACTCTAGTTCACTAGGCATTTTGTTAACTGATTATGTCATTGTGTTTAATATGACACTCAGCAATGAGATGACAAATAGATTCGGTTAGGAGTTGGATCCTTTTCACACATGATTTCAAAACATAAATATGATCAACTTTATGATTGTAAGAGCAGCAGGAAAATCAATATGCTGAGTTTTAATGACTAGGGTAAAATTGTGTTTTATCGTGATTTGTGTTGCAGCTCTGGGCTGTGTGTGTGTGTGTGTGTGTGTCTGTCTGTGTGTTTGTGTGTGTGTGTGTGTGTGTGTTTGTGCAGACTGCAGGACTGTTTTAGCTGTGTGAGCTGCAGAGTGTGCCCCCAAGCCTTGCTAAATCTGTGGCATGCACATGAAGGCGTCTGGGTTTGCCTCTTAGAGATAAGCAGAGCCCAACCACTTCCATTTAATTGGGAGATGTCAGAGTGTCAAAATGTGTGTGTGTGTTTGTGTGTGTGTGTGTTCTGCATATGCTCCTGTATTTATGATGTGTATGGACACATTCACATATTGCAGTTTTTTTTATTCAAAAGCAATGTGTGTGTGTGTGTGTGTGTGTGTGTGATGGAGAGAATGAGAGAAAGAAAGAGTGTGTGTGTGATGCATGTATATGAGGATGTAAGTCTATACTGTATTTCTGCACTGATGCTTATGTTTCGGTGTGTGTGTGTGTGTGTGTGTGTTTGGTACAGTTATAGAAACCTGGCCACAGAGCATGAGACCCTCATGCAGAAGTATCTTCATCTACTCCAAATCGTGGAGACAGAGAAAACGGTTGCTAAGCAACTTCGACAACAGATAGAGGATGGAGAAATTGAGATTGAACGCTTAAAATCAGAGGTAATATTCATTGTAATTCTGCAAACCACAATAGGGCCTTGTTATCGTATGTGTGATATGAAATTAAGCTTTTTAAATGCCGGGCAATGTGTCACTAAATTGGCGACCAGCTGCAGTGTACTTGATTAGAATCTGTGAGACTGTTAAAGAAGAGTGCGAGCAAATATTTAAATGCTGTTGCTGGTTGTTGTTTCAGTGTGTGTGTATGTGTGTGTGTGTGTGTGTGCGTGTGTGTGTGTTTTATGTGTTTATTTGGCCAGCAAGTGATTACAGTTTAATATTGTGAGGCCGTAACTGGAATGGGTCCATGGGCGCCTCATTTCTTCCAAGGGGGATTAAATGGCCGAGGGTAGAGGTGCCTGGACCACTTTGTTAGCAAGCGGCTGTCTCACTCTTGCTGTGCTCCATTTTGCATTGCTGCTAATAAAACACCCCTCCATTAGACAACCCCTCCCACACACACACATACACACACACACACACGTACATCCCCCCCACACACACACTCCTACACAACCCCCCCCCCCCCAACCCCCAATGTATTCTTCATCAGCCAGATCAAATAGTCATTTCACTTTAATGTGCAAATGTGGGCCTGGAAATGAAATGGTTTGCTGAATATGCATGAAGGGTCCTCTATTATAAGTGGTTGCATCCTCTCACAAACAAGGATAATAAACTCTTTCAGGCGCACAAAGTAAATGGGGGACACTTACCTTCAATCTAATTCCCAGAACCTTCAGGCTCTTTTTGTGGCACCCATGCCCGCTATCACCCAGCACAGCCCCCACCTCCCCACCTCCCAACCCTACACTCACACCACCCATCCCCTGCACACACGCAGACACCCTTGAACGGCCTGCCCTGAAGGACCACATGTTGAGCTAGGAATTGCTAACAAGCATCAGAAATCGTTGTCTGTACTGAGATGTCAGCCAAGGGAATAAATAGGAAGCCCAAGATAGTTTTTTTGTCCCGTTCCCACCCCCCCACCACATGTCAATGTTTGGTGTCCCTCCGAATTGACTCCCCCTGTGTGTGCTCTGGGAGGGAGTGGAAATCTGTGCGTAGCACTGTAGGGTTCTCTTTCGTTTCGAAGCCGAAACGTACGAATGGATGATGCCTATCATCTCCTACTTCAATTTTATGCCTATCATCTCCTACTCCAAAGTCAATTTTAACCAACCCTTTGAAAAAAGGGCAGTAAGCGCTCTGACGCGCGCAGGCAACTACTTAGACAGCCCTGCGTGACGTCAGAAAGTCTATATATTGACTGCGCTTACGCTTCAGGTCCTCTTTGCCTCTTTCACCTCGCCTACTGCGTGTGTTCTGAGTCCTTTTTTCCGTTTGCTTCCGCAAATATTTCTAAACCAACGGCTTTTTTGAAAGCCCACCACAAAAGCTTTTTTCAAAGCTCTCCGAGGGATTCCGTCTTACTCCAAGTGCTCACGCCGGTTCCTAACTTCTGGTACCTCGAGACGCAAGATGGCTACTCGTCGTTGTACCGACTGTGATCGTCCCATGGCGCTCTCCGCCCGCCATGCTCTATGTTTCATCTGCATGGGGAGCGAGCATGCGATGCTCGCGTTTTCGCGACCAGATCTCTGCTCGGCGTGCAAACGCCTCTCCCCTGCGGCTATTGCCAACAGAGCGGCATTTTTCGTGGGTTCCACTGGTAGTCCAGGGGCGGCTTCTACCCCCGTTGGCGTCAGTGCTCTCCCCGCCCGCCAGTCTATCGATTTTCCCCCGGCATCCTCGCACCCGGATGGGCTAATCGACCGGTCTTCAGTGGCTACTCGGCCATCGGTTAGCTTCTCAGCGGCTAGTCAGCTACCAGCTAGTCAGCTAACCGCGGCCCACCTGGCTAGCCCTGCAAGCTCCATCGGCGCTGCCTTTGCCGTGGCTGATGGCCGAGGCTGAGGCCTCCTGGGAGGCTCCCTTCGCCGCCATTGCCCCTATCCAGGGCCACGCGGCGTTTTACGCGATGGACGGAGCCGGCGCCAGCGGCCTCATGCAGCTCCCTCGCGTTGCAGATGCGGTCGCTGGTTGTCTAGCGCCATCTTCTGCCACCACCTGGACATCGCCTCCCGAGCTTCCTTCTAAGCCGTGCCAGCGCACGGAGAAGCTCGTTTCTAAGGCCTTCATTTGTACAGGCCAGGCGATAAGGGCGATGAATACCGCCTTTCTTCTCTCCTCTCTGTCTGAGGAACTGGTGGCAGATCTCTCGGCGCAGCCGTCGGATCTTACCCTCCATCAGCTGCGCAGAGCTACCGCTCTCACCTCGCTGGCCATCAGGGCGGCCATTAAAGCCGACGGGCGCTCCCTTGGCTCTTTGGTCGTCACAGACAGGCACCTCTGGCTGAATCTATCGTCCATGCCAGAGAAGGAGAAGAGGCATCTCATGAACGCTCCCATCTCCGCTGATGCTCTGTTTGGCCAGGCGCTGGAACTCCAGCGCGATCGCTTAGAGAAGACGAAGTCGGCGGCTCAGGCCCTGCAACCCGTGCTTCCTAAGCGTGCCCCGCCTCAACCAGCCGCTCCGGCTACGCCTCAGACGCGTGCTCGCGCGGCTCCCGCCAACCGTCCAACCAGCCAGGAACGGCGCAAGAGGCCACAGCGATCCTGATACGATTGCGTGTGTGCGGCAGAGCATGTCATGCGACCCCTATCCATTGACTGCTATGCCTCCGTGTGTGCTCCGAAAGGCACGGGTCCCCGCTCTGCAGTCCCCAGCTCGGAGCGTTCCCCCCCGCTTTGGCGGTCCTCTCTGATCTCACCCCCTCAGGGGGCGCTGAGTTTGCCTTGTTCACAAGCACCCCGCACACACAATATCGCCCCTCTGGGGCAATGTTTCACAATGAGCCCCGGCCCTGGCCGGAGGACGCTCTCTGTTCTGTCAGCGCTGTCGCGCACTGGGGCGCTGATTCGGTCTCCGCCGCGCATTCAGCTTACGCACGCCGTGCGTTATGCGCCCTGCGTGACGTCTCGCCTCGACGGTGCCCAGGTGGCGCCGAGGCCTCTACTAACGTCACGGCCTCCGCGTCCTCTGTCTCACTCGCCTCCGAGCAGTGGGCATGCGACGCATCGGAGTCGTTCACGGTCGAGAACCCCTCCCCGTCCTCTCTCGCCGCTTCTGTCGGCCGATTTATCGCCCAGGTACGGGCAGAACTGTCTGCTCAGTCTGACACTTCTGCCATCGGGCAGACGGGAAACTTCTCCCCCTCCTTCAAGGTCGTCGCTGACGCGCGCTCCAGGTCGGCCGCCCCACGGGGCGTCGCGGGTGAAGTGCGCAGTACACCGACCTCGGATATCGCTGACGTGCACACCAGGTCGACCGCCCCACGGGCCGTCGCAAGTGATGTGCGCGGCTCGCCAACCACGCGTGAGCGCCCAGGGGTCTCACACATGGTTGACTTGCCCTCAGCCCCCACGTTACGTCGGGTCTCTACCCTGTCAGTCGGACGCTCTTCAGCTTCGCGGACAGCCTCAGTCATTGACCTTGGCCCCCTTAGTGCCACTCGGGGGCAGCATAACACTTTGTTTGTCCTTGCTGCCTCCTCATTCCGCCGCACTGCTCAGGCAGAATTGGGCGATGTGCACAACGTCGCGTTGGGTTCTTTCAACAGTGTTGAAAGGCTATCAACTGCAGTTCAAGTGGCCACCCCCGCCCTTCAGAGGTGTCATGGAGTCAGTGGTGCCCCCCTCCAGGGCCCCTGCTCTCAGACAAGAGCTTCGCGATCTCTTGAGAAAGGGCGCTATTCAGCGCGTAGATCCGACGCTCGCTCGCGTAGGTCGTTACAGTACGTATTTCCTTGTGCCCAAGAAGTCGGGCGCTTTTCGCCCTATTCTAGATCTCAGAGCGCTCAATGCTTCGCTCAAACCTCTCACCTTTCGCATGCTCACAGGGCGCATGGTGGCGGAGTCAGTCCGCCAGGGGGATTACATGGTCACCATAGACCTTCAAAACGCCTATTTCCACATAGGTATAGTCCCGAGGCACAGGCGTTTTGTACGCTTTGCCTTCGAGGGCAGAGCTTACGAGTACACAGCCCTCCCTTTCGTTCTGTCTCTGGCACCTTGGTGCTTCACCAAGTGTGTGGAGGCGGCGATTGCTCCTCTACGCGCTCAGGGTATCAGACTCCTCAATTACATGGACGACTGGATGCTGCTGGCGGGTTCCAGACAGCTCCTAATGTCACAGGTTCACACTGTTTTGCGTCACCTGCACGATCTGGGCTTCTTAGTAAACCTAAGCAAGTGCATGCTCTCTCCCTCTCAGGAGGTCGAGTTCTTGGACGTGAGTCTGAACTCACGCAAAATGAGAGTGACGCTCACTTCGAAGAGACTACAGGACGTCAGGGCGTGTCTACGCCACTTCAGACTAGGTGCCTGCGTTTCGGCCAGGCTGTGTCTCAGACTGACGGGCCTCCTGTGCGCCGCGGGTGGCGCTGTCCCACTCGGCCTTTTACACTTACGCCCGCTGCAGCTCGCCTTAGCGGAACTAGGTGTGTCCTCCAGGTCGAACCCTGCCCGTCGGATCTTAGTATCCAGACGCATGTGGCTAGCCCTCGCGCATTGGCGCAGGCCGTCGTCCTTCACCAGAGGCGGCGCCCTTGGCGCTGTAGCCAGACGCATGACGGTGACCACCGATGCGTCCAAGAGCGGCTGGGGCGCCGTTTGCTGCGGTCGCCCCGCCAGAGGGACATGGGGTGCAGCCTCCAGGAGGCTACACATCAATGTGTTAGAGCTCCTAGCTGTCTTTTGCGCTCTGAAAGAGTTTCTCCCTCTTCTCGGAGAACACATTCTGGTGCGTACGGACAACACCACTGTGTTGGCTTATATCAATCGCCAGGGTGGCACGCGCTCTCCGGACCTGTTTCGCCTGGCGTACAAGCTGCTCACCTGGGCCTCCCGCCACTTCCTGTCGATCAGGGCGTCGCACTTGCCCGGTGTGCGCAACACAGGCGCGGACCTCCTCTCCAGGGGTGTTCCGCGTGCAACCGACTGGCGCCTCTGCCCAGCCGTGGTGCACAGCCTCTGGTCCCGCTTCGGGCGGGCACGAGTCGATCTTTTCGCCTCGAGCAAGAACGCTCACTGTCCAGTGTGGTTTTTGCTGGAGCGAGATGCGCCGCTAGGGTCGGACGCGCTGGCACAACCGTGGCCGCGAGGTCTACTCTACGCTTTTCCCCCCCTTCCTCTGATGCGTCAGGTGTTGGCCAGGATCAGAGCGGGGGCTCACAGGGTGATTCTGATCGCCCCCAATTGCCCATCTCAGAGCTGGTTCTCAGATCTGGTCTCACTGCTGGACGGCCAGCCTTGGACCCTCCCTCTGAAGAGGGATCCCAGGCTCACGGGTCGCTGTGGTACCCCAAGCTGGAAGCGTGGAGACTGACGGCTTGGCCCCTGAACGGGCACGTCTCCTAGAGAGCGGCCTGTCAGACGCAGTTATAGAGACTGTTCAGGCTGCTAGAGCTACGTCCACTAGGTCGTTGTATACACTAAAGTGGCGCGTGTTCAGCACATGGTGCAGAGACAGAGGCTGTGATCCTCTAATCTGCCCTATTGGCGAGGTGCTTGCTTTTTTGCAACACCTGTTTGATCAGGGTCGTACACCCTCTACTCTGAAGGTGTACCTCGCAGCTATTTCAGCATGCCATGTTGGCTATGCTGGCGTTTCCCCAGGCGCTCACCCCCTTGCGTCGCGCTTCATGAAGGGCGTCAGGCGGCTTCGCCCCTCTTCCACGCGTTCGGCCCCTACTTGGGACCTGGCCACTGTCCTACGCGGACTGGCTCTTACGCCTTTTGACCCTCTGTCGAGTGCCAGTCTAAAGATGCTTTCCCTTAAGACTGCGCTTCTGCTCGCTCTGGTCTCGGTGAAGCGCGTTAGCGATCTGACTGCCCTGTCAGTCAGTCCTGACTGTATTGAATTCACGCAAGATGACGCGCGGGTAACGCTGCAACCAAATCCCTTTTCTCGCCCGAAAGTGCTGTCTACTGACCCTCGTTCGAGGGTCATTGAGCTCTCAGCCCTTCCTGAGACGGGTGGTTCTGTGCCCGTCAC
Source organism: Limnothrissa miodon (assembly GCA_017657215.1). Lineage (NCBI taxonomy): Eukaryota > Metazoa > Chordata > Actinopteri > Clupeiformes > Clupeidae > Limnothrissa > Limnothrissa miodon. The sequence continues at coordinate 984,628 of JAGFZM010000001.1, read as the reverse complement.
TCTGTGCCCGGTCAGAGCACTTTGTGCCTATTTGACGCGTACGCAGAGCATCAGGAAGACGAACCAGTTGTTCGTCTGCCATGGCGAGCGTGCCAAGGGTCAGGCCTTGTCTACCCAACGCATGTCGCATTGGCTTACTCAACCCATACGTCTGGCATATGAGGCGGCGGGTGCTCCTCCGCCTGCTCATGTCAGGGCGCACTCCACCCGTGGAGTGGCGGCTTCTTGGGCCTTCTGGAAAGGCGTCCCTATGCAGGATATCTGTCTGAGCGCGTCGTGGGCCTCAGGCAACACCTTCGCGCATTTTTACGCATTGGACGTCACCAGGCCGGGTGTAGCAGAGAGTGTTCTCTCTGGGCCCGGCGGCGGTCCCATGGGTCTTCCCACCTCGGGCTCCTCGGTGTAGGGCTCTTGAGGCTTGGTTGTAGTGATTCATTCGTACGTTTCGGCTTCAAAACGAAAGAGAACGTTACGGATACTAACGTATCCTCGGTTCTCTGAGTGAGAAGCCGAAACGTACACTTCGGGCCTCAAGTCGCCGACGCTGGCGAGCTTGGCAAAGAGGACCTGAAGCGTAAGCGCAGTCAATATATAGACTTTCTGACGTCACGCAGGGCTGTCTAAGTAGTTGTCTGCGCGCGTCAGAGCGCTTACTGCCCTTTTTTGAAAGGGTTGGTTAAAATTGACTTCAGAAAAAGTAGGAGATGATAGGCATCATCCATTCGTACGTTTCGGCTTCTCACTCAGAGAACCGAGGATACATTAGTATCCGTAACGATTTGTCTCATTTGTAGTTTGTGGTGTTGTGGTGGTGTTTCTCCTGTGGCAGATTGCTGGGCTCCTGAAAGATAATGAGAAGATCCAGACGAATCCCACTGCTGCTCCCAGTGACGATGACTCTGAGATCAAGAAGATCAAGAAAGTAAGATGTGTTCCTGATCTCTCATGATGTGGTCAATAAACCTCATAATTGTAAATGTAAAAAAAGTGAATCAATCAAAGTTGTGTATGCTGTTGCTGAAGTTAATTGTTAATTGTTGTCAATGTTAGAACACCTACCACAAACAAACACACATACTGTCTGTCAGATGGCATATCTACATTTCCAAATGGCATTGCTTGCCAATATTATGTGAGATCTCTATTATTAATATTATTATTGTCTAGTATTTTATAGATATAAAATTGGATGTCTTTTTCAACCCTGTAGGTTCAGAGTTTTCTGCGTGGCTGGATGTGCCGAAGAAAGTGGAAGACCATCATCCAGGACTACATCCGCTCGCCGCATGCAGAGAGCATGAGGAAGAGGAACCAGGTGGTGTTCAGCATGCTGGAGGCCGAGGCCGAATACGTCCAGCAGCTGCACATCCTGGTCAACAACTTCTTGCGACCGCTGCGCATGGCTGCCAGCTCCAAGAAGCCGCCCATCACCCACGACGACGTCAGTAGCATTTTCCTCAACAGGTGGGTGGTGTGAGAGCCCAGGCGGCCACCAGCAGTGGGGAATCCCTGGGTCCTTTTGTGGAAAGTGCTGTCTGTCTGCGCGCCGTCCCCCAGAGATTTTAGTTTAAATCTGACTTTGACCTTTTAGTGACATTCTCGCAAGATCCATCCTGCCCCCTTGCCTTCCCATCCCCTCCCCGCAGCCCTAGCCCCTGTCCGGCCTCCTAGTGCCATTACATGTCCCTTGAGCTTTTTCATCTTCCACTTAGGAGCCCTCAGAGCTCAGAGAGCATAAATTCAGTGTTAAAGACAAGGCAAAGCGTATCTGACTATTACAGGAGTAAGTTACCAGGACTTTACTGTTTTAAATTGAGTTTTAAATGTAGAAATCTTTTGTAGAACTGTGTAGGAAACATTTCAATGTCTCAGAATAAATACCCCACCCAGTTCTTTAATGAGTTATTTCATTGCATTTCCCATAGTGAGACCATCATGTTCCTACATCAGATCTTTTACCAAGGGTTGAAGGCAAGAATAGCAAGCTGGCCAACATTAGTCTTGGGTAAGTTTCCTCCAGATGTGTTCCACTAAGCCCAATAATAAATAATGAAATTGATATTGTGATATTTATATAAAACCGTTTTAATGATTAATGATTTCTCTTTGCTAGTCTTTAACTTTACTTTTACCTAACCCTAAACCTCCCTTGAAGGAAATTGTATGTCTGTGTGTATGTGTGTGTGTGTGTGTGGGGGGGGGGTCTTTGCCAATTTTAGTAGGCATTTACCCTCTAAGTATTTTATTTTCCTTCCATATTCCTCCAGCTGACCTCTTTGACATCCTGCTGCCCATGCTAAACATCTACCAGGAGTTTGTTCGCAACCATCAGTACAGCCTGCAGATCCTGGCGCACTGCAAGCAGAACCGAGACTTTGACAAGCTCCTCAAGCAGTATGAGGCCAAGCCGGACTGCGAGGAGCGCACCTTGGAGACGTTCCTCACCTATCCCATGTTCCAGGTAGGCAGACGGACTATGGGGGCACAATGGGGCTTGCAGGAGTTGTCATAGAAGGCAAAATGTCATGTCTGCGTTCTAAAATGGCTAGACTCTATGGAATAAGGAACATGCCATTACACTTTTACTGTAGCTGTGTTTTAAGTAGTTAATCTGTTTTTATGGGTCCTCGTGGTCTGTTTCAGAATTTATATTCTTAGTTTAAGAAAAATCTGTTTGATTTAATGTTGCAAGACTGTCGAAACTGGCAGTAATTAAGAACACTAGTAGTCATGTCATGCACTCATACAATATTTATTATGCGCGAGTGCACATTATCACATTGAAAGAACTATGTCTATGGAACCTGTCAAACCTCAGAGTCAGTCCTCAAGTAAAGATTCAAATGTGGACTTGACTCTCAATGCTTTTATTGAGTTTCTGAAAATGGCTGTGTGTCTGTATGCTATCAACAGTATGTGTGAATGCAACTGAGGTTACCTTGTTGTTTGGTTTAGTGCTGGAGGGTGTGGTATAACAGCCCTGATTGCAACAAGCTGGGAATTGTATAGCGCAAAGACACAGCGCAGTACATTCTATTGAGGCTTTTAGCTAGATGCTTCCCACAACAGACACTTGAGCTTGAGCTTGTCAGGTGTCATGAGTGGATCAGATGTATATTATTAAGGTCAGGAGATGGGATCTGAACAGAGAGAGAGCTCTTATCTCCTTTCCTGCCTGTTTTTCAGGACCATCAACATATAAAATAAATACAGATTAAATGTAAATCTCTGTGAGATTAAAAAAATGGAAAGACTTTAATATTCCTCAGATTCCCCCACAGCTTCTAACACCTTTCAGCACCTCCAAGCAGCTGCAGCCACACAATAGTAACGCACAAGTAGTCTAGCAGTGGTGTCTAAACTCAGTTGATATTCTGTCTGGATGTGTGGCACCCGCATGAAGAGATTTTTGTGACCCTTTCATTTCACCCACAACGCACCGCTGTTCTGTGTCATGTATTTTCTTCTAGACGCACTTGTTCTCCGCTGAGCTGTAAACCAAACGAGGCTGAGTTTTTTTCATAGTCATTTAAAGGGGTTGTTTAGGAGGCCTGCGGTATCATAATGGCTTTCTTTCTGGCGAGGTATGCAGTTTCACCGTAGCCCGCTTCACTCCAGTGGGGCTCTCTCTGGGCTCTGCTGCGTTGGTAATAAATTTGTGCTGATAGGTGTGAATATGTATGTGTGTGTGTGTGTGTGTGTGTGTGTGTGTGCGCGTACGTGTTGAACTCCATTCTGTTCTTCATGTAAAAAAGCAAATATGAGTGTGTGTCCATTTGTGTGTGTGTGTGTGTGTGCAAACTTACGTTGAGGCAGAGAATTTTCAATATGGGGAGAACGATCACTCTCAGAATCCTTCCGGGTGGTACTACAACGAGAGGGCGCTCCCAAGCAAGTGAATTAGCTAAATGCTAGAAGTAGCTAGCATGTTACGCGGAAAGCGGCCCATCCTATGAAAAGCAGAAAGGACATGAGTGACTTTTTATTTCATTTCTAGTGGAAAATCTATACTCCGGTAGCTACTACCACAACGTACATTAAAGGAGAAGGCTGGTGTGATTTTGACCTGGGCTGTACTGAAAGATGTTCCCGAGTACAAACATATATCCAATACCGACCTCCAGTCACCCCCAGCATTTTACACCGTTTTAGCCAAAGCTTTCATTAGCCTTACACTGCTACACTGGCGCCATAGCATAGTCTATGCAGCTAAATTGCTATTTCTACACCATTAACAAGGTTCAGAGTTACTCCACATTTTATTGGTAGACTTCTGAGAGCACTGACATTTAAAACGAGACAATGAGAATTTTGCAAGTGTACAGGTACTTTATTAAAAAGACAGTTTAGTCGATTGACAAGCTACAACTTTATAAATGTCTTTGGTCAAACTCTTTTAAGTTTCATCATTTGTTGGCGCTTTAGTGCTCATAGAGTCACCATATATTTTCAGATGAAATCCAAGCACTTCAACAGAATATAATTTTCAATCTGTTCCCCTGTCCTATCTGTTAGTCAATCGACTTGTCGTGATTTAATTTCAAGATGGGGGTGACCGGGAAATTCTTAGAAGGTACTGTCTTTATAAACTGTCTTTTTAATAAAGTACCTGTACACTTTCAAAATTCTCATTGTCTCGTTTTAAATGTCAGGGCCCTCAGAAGTCTACCAATGAAGTGTGGAGTTACTTTGAACCTTGTTAATGGTGTAAAAAAGTGATTTATCTTCATAGACTAAGCTGTGCCCCTATAGCTAGCAGTGTAAGGTTAATGAAAGCTTCGGCTAAAAACGGTTTAATGCAGAATGCTGGGGGTGAACGGAGGTGGGCATTGGATGTATGTTTGTACTCGGTAACATCTTCCAGTACAGTCCAGGTCCAAATCACACCGTTCTCTCCTTTAAGAATTGAAGTTGTCATCTGTGACAACAACGAGTTTTAGCCGCTTAGCTCCATAGACCACAATTAATTTTTCACTTGCTCAACAGCAAAACTAGCGGAATTTCAACAGATTGCAGGCAGTTAATAGAGAGTGGACCGGTTCTCTGTAAACTGGCTCTGGTTGAGGAAACAAATGGATTGTTCCACTGGAAAGAAATAGAGGGGTTTCCCGGGTTCTTGGTGGCACAGGGGTGTTTCAGTAGTCCTTTTTGTACAGTTTATGTTTGCACATTCTCTATATATATTTGTAAGTGTAAATAGTAGTACTTTGTAAATAATTGCACTTAAAAAAAAAAAAAAGAAAAAAAACAGAATTAATTTTGTTAAATTCTGTTCGTCTTCTCTACTGCTGTGGCTATCTTACACTCAGCAGTGACTGTGGCAGCCATGTGACTTGTATAATTCATGCTTCCCTATCTATTAAAAAATCCGAAATGTGTCAAATTAATTATTTGGAGCTTTTAATTATTTGGAGCATTTTTAATTGCTCCAATTGCATTCATGCAATTGATCGTGATGCATCGCAATGCATCGAGATATCGAATCAAATTGAATCGTTGACATGTGAGACCAGTGAAGATTCACACCTCGTGCGTGCGCGAGTGACTGTGTGTGCGTGTGAGATAGTGAGCGTATGTGCGCTGTATCAGAAACTCAGCGGCCCTATAATTATTTTATGCAGATCCCTCGCTACATCCTCACCCTTCACGAGCTGTTAGCACACACTCCTCACGAGCATGTGGAGAGGAACAGCCTGGAGTATGCCAAGTCCAAGCTGGAGGAGCTCTCCAGGTACAGCAGCCTCATGTCTGTTTGCTTTTTGCTTCTTTGCTTCACTGGGCCTCCACCAACGACAACAACACTATTGGACACAACTAAGAGCTATGTGCACTCCTCTTAGAATCTTCCAGAACTGAATTTAGAACATCCATCACTTTTGTTTTTGTGAGGTATTTTTTAGAAAATACATGTCACAAGAGACCGCACATCCTTAAATAAACTGTACAAAAGCAAAGTTCTTCCAACCTTTTTCTTTTACTGGTAAAATCTATTAAAATAATGAGGTAATGTTACCACTGCTTAAATATAGTTAAACCATGCAGATAATTACATTAATCAGTGAAATGATTGCCAATATGTAGGGCCTAAATCAGTTGTGTTTATTTAGGATAATGCATGATGAAGTCAGCGAGACAGAGAACATCAGGAAGAATCTGGCTATTG
>JAGFZM010000001.1:935965-973465 GCA_017657215.1 Limnothrissa miodon | reverse complement strand
AAATATTTAGTGGGCACATTTTCGCGCCTCATTCAAGCTGCCACCTCCGAGAGGCTATCCCCCCCCCCCCCCCCCCCCCCCCCCCCCCCCCCCCCACCCCCCCCCCCCCCCCCCCTCCCAAGCCCTCTCTCAACAGCCCTGCCAACCATCTTTCCCAGTGCTGGCCACCCCCTCACCGGAACGGGGAGACGCTGTGGCAACATACCACCACCACCCCCAGCCGCTTGTTCCTCCTGGCAGGCAGGGGACCTCCCACACGCCCCCGCATGCTGCAGCACCCACCGCTGGGGATGCTGTGATCTCTCCTAGGGCCACCCCCGTTCAGCTGCTGGTTCTTCGCTTCTCCCACCCTCGCTTTCTCTCTCTCTCTCCTTCTCTCTCTCTCTCTCTTCCTGTGTCTCTCTGTGCCTCTCTTTCTCTCTGCCTCTTGCTCTATCTCTATCTTTCCCTGTGTTCTCTCTCTCTCTCTGCGTTCTTTCTCTCTCACTCTGCTTAGCTCAGACTGTCATGAGAGGTGCTATTTCTGGGATAAGCATGATGACGTGTGGGAATGGCTCCTGTGTGTGCATGTGTGTGTGTGTGTGTGTGTGTGTTTTTGAGTGTGTGTTTGGGTGTTTATCCATGCTTAGTGTTAATGCATATGTGTGTGTGTGTGTGTGTGTGTGTGTGTGTGAGGAAGAAGTTATGTGCTATGCTAAAGAATGTTAGGGCTTGCAGCAATAGCTATGTAATTGGTCTCCCTGTATAAATTGTGAGCTTCCCACTGCTGAAGCATGCATAATATTAACCGTTGAAACACCATGCTGTCTTGCAGTGCAAGAAAGAGAACTGTAGTGTCTCAGAATTGCAGTAGATAAACTAAAGCTGTTAAAGCAGTTAAAATTTATTTTTATTTTTCATTTAATGCTACACAAAGACAGTGAACTTCTGTGCTCTCTTTGTGTTACATCCCTTAGGTCTTTGGAGCTGTTCTTCGCCAGTAGTCAGAACAACAAGCTCTTGTACGGGGAGCCTCCCAAGTCCCCTCGGGCGAGCCGCAAGTTCTCCTCGCCACCCCCCCTCGCCATCACCAAGACATCGTCGCCTAACCGGCGGCGTAAACTCTCACTCAACATCCCCATCATCACCGGGGGCAAGGCGCTGGACCTGGCTGCCCTGAGCTGTTCCTCCAATGGCTATGCAAGCATGTACTCCTCCATGTCACCCTTCAGCAAGACCACGCTGGACATCAACAAGCTCTATGTGTCCAGCACTATCACCAGCAAGATCTCCGATGAGGGAGAGGGCAAGGCAGACAAGGCTGAGGAATCTTCCTCCTCCTCGCTCAACAAGCAAGGTGGGTTGATGACGTGACTGCTGGAAGTACATGAAAGTCAGATGCTGCTGCCAACAAATTCTACTGTAAAATACCCCAATATTTTTTTGCCATCTTCAGAGTAGTTTTCGTTTAAGTATTTACAAGAGAAAAAGTCTCTTAAAGTCCTTAGTTCTGTTTATACAGATCAATCTTCTGAATACAAAATTATGAGATTGAAAGAACTGTGAGGTAATTCCATTACAGTGACAAGAGTTGTGGATATTTCTTTTGGCCAACTGCGGCTCTCCTTAACCATGGAGTCCATGTCTTTGCAGACATATCTGTACGAGAGGAGAGCGACAACGACCAAATCCAGAGCGATGAAGCCGAGGCCGAGGCATCCCCCACCAAGTCGCCAACCACGCCGAAAAACGTGAAATGCAAGAACTCCTCAGGTAGCATGCATTCTGTCCCAGACGCCACGGCGATGTCATTATCGCTCGGTGACATGAAACAAGAGCACCTGCATCCCATGCTGACAGGCCACCTGCACCCTCCCTCTCCGCCAAAAGGCAGATTTATCAATGGCACAAAATGGCAGACCAGATTTGCCCTGCTTTTGTGAAAGATGCCGTTTTTTGTTTACATGCTAGAATGGTTGAAACATGCATAACCCAGTACCATACAGTTTGTTTAACAGTAATGTTTAGCAGCCTAACTGAGATTTTTTTCAGTATAATGCGGATATTGTCATCTCTGGGTGTCTATACTGTGTTTATCGGGGCATATCTAAAGACGTAGGATTGAGCTAATTCTGTGCGCAGTGATGGAAGTCCTGTGAGAGACAATTCGTGTATAATCTCATTTGCTGTGAGGGAGGGGGAAGGAGAAAAGATTGCAGGGAAACGCCACGGCAAGCGTGAGTAGGTGTTTGGAAAACTTGCGCCATAGCAACCGTGGCCGTGTATTCTGTTCCGCCCCCGGCTGAGGAGTTGTGCGAGTGCATTGCATCCGTTCTTTCTCTCTCTTTTCTCTCTCTCTCTATCTATCTTTCTCTCTTTCTCTCTCTCTCTGTCTATCTCTCTCTCTGCGCCTTTGCCCATTTTCCCATCTCTCTTCACAGAATTCAGTGGTCAGAGGTCAGGGGTCAGAGGTCAGGGCCATCACAAAGAAGCAAACAAATTGGACTATGTCTTCGTGCAAACAAAGCAAAAGGCTATTTCGGGCCATACTGCAGTGTGGTTGCAGTTCACCATTCATGTCACATTATAAAAACAACAACACGGTGTCAGTCAGCCATGGAGGCATAGATTGGTTTTGGAATTCATCTCTCTTATTGTAGAGAATGTGTTTTAAGAGCTGGCAGTAGGTGCTATTTTTAGATACAATCATTTTGAAAATCAAAGATCTTGCCTCTGTGGCTGTAAAACCCAAAGCACAGATTTTGTGGGTCCTATTGCCCCCTGGTGGATGTTGCAGCTATATTGCAGTCAAACATGCCTCCCTAAGCCCCATGTAAACAAGCAAAAATTAATACTCTTTGATGTATTCAGTTTTTACAGTAGGCACACTTTGGTTCAACATACAGGTTTTAATATATCATCATGATTATTGTTTTCATTTAATTCATTTTAATTGAATATTATGTTATTTTTAATGTGCAGAAAAAAATATGTTCAATATGTAAATTAGAAGTCATCATGATCCGCTGTAGCAAAAGTGATTTTTTTTTCAAGCTGCCAGTGAGCATAGAGTTTGGTGTTGCATAAAGTGGTGACATTTTCAGAGGTCACCATTTGAGACTGTCTCAGCAGCTGTTAATGTCACTGCTTCCATTACTTCTACATTGGATGATCTCTAGCCCTTCTCCATCACACCTAGCGCCTCTCTGAAGCGGCCAGGCAGTAGCCGTCAGGGACATGGCTGTGGTTGTGGATCCGTTGGCTGGCTGCCACACCATGGCCGAGTCCCCTATTGAGAGTCACTGGCTCTCTTTCCAGACCACTCTGCGTAGTCCTTTGCTTCAGGCGTGTTGTTTACTTACATTTGCTGGGCTTTAATTCAAGTGACTGGTCAAAGGTCAAAGCACTGCTGTTAGGAACCAGGGTAGCACTACTTGAAATATATAGATCTTCCTTGTGTTTTCCATTAATGAACAAAGTAGATTTGGCAAAAAGTTTAATGTTCCAGGATTGTACTGCTGACATTATCGAATGTTTTTAATACATTTTATACTTGAACTGTTTGCAAAGCAAACAAATAAAAATGCATTCTTTCTTTTTTCTTGTTTGTTCTGGTGCAGAGTTCTCCCTGTTCTCCTACAACAATGGAATGGTGATGTCGTCCTGTCGGGAGTTGGACAGCAACCGCAGTGCCCTCTCTGCAGCATCTGCCTTCGCCATCGCCACGGCCGGCGCCAACGAGGGCACGCCCACCAAGGAGAAGTACCGCCGCATGTCCCTGGCCAGCACGGGTAGGAGTCAGCAATCTGATTAGCTCGGCTGCTAACGCTAAAATAGGGCTCAATCTGTAATCTATTCAGCAACAGGACTAGATACACAAAGGCAACCGAGATGCACAGGGTGGTATTCTGGAATAAGATGATGGTCTACATTTTTAAATACCATTAAAATAATAACATTTACATTTTAGGATTTAATTTGCCCAGTAAAATGTGGGTAAGTCTGTCATTCACAAATGTTACAAAAATATAGAATACCCTTCAACAATTGAGGACAGCTCATATACAAAAATTATTTTATAAGGGTAAAGTATATGAAAGGAAACATAATTGTGTAATTCTGCATACAACATACTGCTAACACACATAAATTAAATTAAATGTTCAGTTTGGGTTGAATTGATTGAAAGATGACTGATATCTGGACAACTATCCTCAGGTTTCCCCACTGACCAGAGGAATGGTGACAAGGAGTTTGTCATTCGGCGAGCAGCAACCAACAGAGTCCTCAATGTGCTGAGACACTGGGTGTCCAAACATTCACAGGTGAGCTTTCCAATAACACCCATAAGATAGGGATAAGGAAGGAAGTGAAGGAGAGAAGCAAAAAGTTTTGTCTCATTATTATTGATTAGTATGTTATAATAATGTGGGCTTCTATCAATACTTACTTTCTATCGATAATTTACTTTCATTTGACCTCAATGGTCAAATCTTTAGTCCAACATGGACCTCTGATGAGCATGGTATTGTGTGTGAAAATGTCCTTGACAGGACTTTGACAGCAACACTGAGCTGAAGATGAAGGTCATCAGCTTCCTGGAGGAAGTCATGCACGACCCTGAGCTGCTGACCCAGGAAAGGAAAGCTGCAGCCAACATTATAAGGTATTTAACATTATAAGTCATTTTGAATAGAGGGCATAGTAAAGATAGTGGGCTAAGCGCAAATCAGAATGTATTATGGGACATGAGACTATTATTTTTGGTCTTGAAATATTTCTTTTATGTGTTGCCAATAATTATGGGTGTATGTGTTTCTTTACAGGACTCTTACACAAGAGGATCCTGGTGACAGTCAGATCACACTGGATGAAATCATTCAGATGGTCAGTCTCACATGAAACTGTACAAATACATTATTAATTGTTTTAATACTATACTATACTTTATCATTTAACGTTTTAACAATATTATTTTGATTAGGATAAAAACTTTAAATATTTACCCTGGATGAAATCAATTCAATTCAATTGAATGAATTTCAATTCTATTCAGTATTTATACCTCACCTTTTACAGTAGTATTGTCTCCTCATAGGAAAGAATATCTGTGAGCAACAGGAAAAATGTGTTTTGTGTTCTGTAGGAGTTGACCCAACTGACGAGGGTATTGCAGAAAAATTACAATTTGCAGTCACTTTGATGGAGAACAATTGGTCCATGGTGTTAGCTGAACATCATAATAATTAAAAAATATAGTTCCACATCATTATAGGGTAGTCAAGGCTTAGGTGATTTTTAAGTTCTGGTTTGACAGTGTAGTAGGGTCTGACATCATGTGGGTGACAGTGGGATGGGGTCTAAGTCAGACTGTGGCATCATGAGAAGGGGTCAGTTGCAAGGCCTTTAGGTAAATTTTGGAGGGAGACAAGGATGACACTCCGCAGAAGTGGTTGTGGAGAGAAACATAGTTGTATAGCATGACACATTAATGGTTTTGTGGTAGTGCTACGCTATAGCAGCCTAACTAAGATACGGTGTATGGCAACCCCTTACTACTGCAGGGATGCCCATTGGCTCCCTCGCCTTGCAACAGCAGAGGCCGTCCTTCCCAATCAGACCCATAATAAATTATGGGTTTACTGTACACCATTCCTAAGTAAGAGGTAGTAACTAGGAATGTAGTAATTACTACATGCAGTATTACTAGGGGTAGTAATCCTGTCATGTTATGTTCCACTGTATGAACTGTATGCTACCTAGATCCTTAGGTTGCTTGTAGAGTTTCATGGTTTGAGAGAGTGTTGCCGTGTGTTTCTTTCCTAGGCGGAGGGAGGGAAGGCAGAGTCCTTCGAGTGCCACTCTGCCCTGGAAATTGCAGAGCAGCTCACGCTTCTGGATCACTTGGTGTTCAAGGTCATTCCCTATGAGTGAGTAGAATTCTGAGAGTCTCTGGAATGTTACATTCTAAACCACTCTTGCACCTTCTAACATGGAGCAGAAGGATTAGGTTAAATATGTCACTTGTACTTTTGAAATAGTTAATGAATAAATGTTGGCTTTGCTGCAGACAAGCAACAATTACCCTAAGCAATAATTATCCAGTATTTAAAAAATTCTGTTGCAGTTGATTGGTTTTGTTATCTTCACATCATCAATTTTGGAGCTATATGGAGAAATTGTAAACAGACAAACTCAGGTTATTCCCACTCTCCATTTCCATATTCAGGTACACAGGTATTGTCCTCACACACTGCCTAGCTTGTCCTAGTGGTGGCAATGTTGCTCTGGTGTTGTGTGTTTTATGTCTATTAGCTCAGTTGCTCATTGGTTTTACTTCAAAGAACTATAGTGTTGCTTTGTTTTTTGCTTTTTTAAATGTATGTCTGCCTTTGCCATTAGAGTTTGGAACTCTGACCACCTAGTCTGTGTCTTTCAGAGAGTTCTTCGGCCAGGGCTGGATGAAGAATGATAAGAATGAGAAGACACCTTACATTATGAAAACTACAAAGCATTTCAATGATGTGAGTAGAATGCATAGTTACACACGTACACAAACGTACACACACACACACACACACACACACATAAACTTAACACATTCAGGTAGCAGATGAACCAATTCTAATCCATTTACCCCACTAAGATTAATCCTTCTCTCTTGATCATAAAAAGATAAGCAACCTGATCGCCACGGAGATCCTACACTCTGATGATGTGAACACGCGGGTGGCAGTGATGGAGAAGTGGGTGGCAGTTGCCGACATCTGCCGCTGTCTCCATAACTACAACGCTGTGCTGGAAATCACCTCCGCACTCAACCGCAGCTCTATTTTCCGACTTAAGAAGACCTGGCTTAAAGTGTCCAAGCAGGTAAAGAGTAGGCACATTAATGATTATTTCTATGCAGTTGTTCATTATAAACATGTCTCAATTGTATGGATTGAAATGTTGCAATGATACAGTTTTACATTATTGTACACATTATCTTCTGGAAATGAGTGACAGTAACAAATATGGACAAACTTGAAATACCCATGCAAACTAAACCAGGTCGTTTTACAAAATGTAAGACAAAGCACATACTTTAATGTGTGTGGCACAAGAAACAACTTTCACATTAGTTTGGTTGTTTAATAACATAAGCCAACGTATATTTTATGTTTGGACAGTTTGTCAATCCTCTTTCCTCAAACCTCACATGCAATAGTAGGCTATTTCTGAAGTGGATTTGCTAACATGTGAAATGTTGTTATCGTCCTCCAGACTAAAGCTGTGATTGACAAACTACAGAAGCTTGTGTCATCCGAAGGAAGGTTCAAGAATCTAAGGGAGGCTTTAAAGAAGTAAGTGATTCCATTCATGTCTGATTAAATAATCATGAAAAAAGGACGAACAATCAATCTGGTCTTCATTTGTGTAGAAGTAGTTTGAGTAGTCAAAAAAGGCAAAGCCCAAAACAAACAAACAAAAAACACCATTGTTTGCATAGTAGTCAGTTTGGGAATACCAGTTGTGCTTTACTAATGCTGTGTAGTAATGATGATTATGAAAATAACTGTTGTGCTGTTGTACTCTTTCTGGACATCTAATAGGCACATTTACTGGCTATGAATTGTGTATAAATGAATATGACATGTAAAACTACACCAGTATGCAAATGAGAAAAACCTGCTTTTCTTTGCTCCCCTATTCTAACGATCACATAGCTACCATCAAATCACTGCTACTATGGTTTGATTTCTTTAAATGACCTCTTTCTGAATTTTCCACTAACAGCTGTGATCCACCCTGTGTGCCATATTTGGGTATGTACCTGGCTGACTTGGCCTTCATTGAGGAGGGCACCCCTAACTACACAGAGGATAACTTGGTCAACTTCTCCAAGATGAGAATGGTCAGCATTACAGAAATGTGCAGAAATGAATTTCGTTTTGTTTTGTCAAAAATAAGCCAGTGTCTAATGGATGTTTTTGTCTTTTGCAGATCTCGCATATCATCAGAGAAATCAGACAGTTCCAGCAAACAGCATACAAAATTGACCATCAGCCAAAGGTAATGTTGTCTGTGTAAAAAACACGTCTCCCAAACTGTTGATGCATCATAAGAGAAAACATACTTACTTATGTTTTGACAAGCTTGGTCAAGGGGTTTCCAAAACGGTGATGAAAATGACACTGTTTCATTTCCTCATGTGCAGGCAGCCCAGTATTTGCTGGACATTAGCTGTGTTCTGGATGAAGAAAGCCTGTATGAAGCCTCTCTCAGACTTGAGCCCAAAGTGCCCAACTGAAGTGGAGGATGAAGCTCCTTCATCACACGCACACACAGTGTACAAAAACTATATCATATGCGTAAACAATAACTTGTGTTAGGTAATGTACTACATATTGCATATTGTATGTATCCTTGTTTTGAAAGATGCCGGGGGGAGGGGAGAGGGGAAGTTTCCAGATGTTACCAACTTGACTGTGTAACTCTGATGTCTCATCTGTTGTTCAAGATATTATGCCTATTATCTCTCCTTCCCACACTCTCCCATTCCCTCCATATCTCTCTCTCTCTCTCTCTCTCTCTCTCTGTCTCTGTCTCTCTGCAAAAAGTATGGCAAAAACAAAGCAAACAGATATTAGAATCAGTTAGACTACAGTTGTGACCATTGCAAATTTAGAATTAGACCAGTCAAGGTATCAATCCACATGTTACAAATTGAACGACGCCTTTATCCGAAGTGAATGTTTGCACTTCCTGCATGGTCGTTTGACCGCAAAGCCCGTTTACAGAGCAGAGGGTAACTGTTAAATGTTTTTGCATCCAATGTAGCAATGCTATGCTCTGATGAAGTTGTCCATAGCACAAATAGAAACAACTGGTTATTTTGCAACATTTGAGAGCCACCTAGCCTTCAAATGACTTTACCAGTTTCTTTGCTTTGTTCGTGTGGTTGTGACTTTAACCGACTGATTTCAGAAAGACCTTTCAAATCATTTTTCACTAGATTTCAGGCATTCAGATGTAGTGAAACATTCGGCCCTCTTGTTAGCATGCTGTCTCTCAATGTGAGCAATGTAAAATTCAAAATGCTGATGTCCAAATCCCCATCTAATCTCCTACTGTTCAAGATTATTGTTTGTTTCAAGGGGACAGCTGTTAGTGCAGTTGCATGAGATCTTTCACCTGATTTTACTGATGATCACCAAAGGGAGTAAAATATGCTGCAGTAAATAAATAGGTGTGTCTTTTGACCTTTTTTTCCTTTTTAGTATTGGGGCCCAGTTGTACAATTGGTTTTACTGTTGATTTGCTCACTTTCTTTCTTAACCTGTGTCGGCCTGAGAATGCCAAGTTAGGATCTAGATAAACACAAGGAAATTAATTAATGTTCTCAAACTGGAGACATTGTTTTGGCCAACTTGTATCTCTCCATAAAAAATCTAGCTATTGTATAATAAAAAAGACAATCTATGTCCTTCTTGCTGTTCCAGTGATTGTGGAACGTGACTGTATATCACTTTGTAAAATGCATTGTCGTTTAAGAGTATGATCAAAACAAAGGGAATGAACTGCTTCGCCTGCAGCAAATCAAAGGGTATTTTTGTAGTCTTAGAGAAAGGGAAAATGATCCTGCATCCTTACCAGAAAATAAAAAAGAAAAAAGAAACGTATTTTGTACAAATGCTATCAAATCACCTAACAAAGATGTATTCTGTATATTTTGGACATGTAGCCCTCCATATTTCTTAATGTGTACCCGTGTAAAGCACACATCTTTAAAGCGTACCCTAAGCTTACACACTCAAATGCTATATGATTTGTGATTTTCAACCATGATCTAGAGGTAGATGACAACTTCAAAGTGTTTTGCATACTGTAATCCTGTCTATACTCATTCTCTTAGCAGGAATATAGTAATGTAGTGCTTATTCTGTGAATATTTGTATGTATTTTTACAATGTACAGTCTAGAACACACACAACGCTCATGTGGCAGGCATGCGACACTGTATCAGCCAGAATCTCTGAAATGACACAATATATATAGAGATCTATATACATACTGTATACACATCTACGTGCACATACTCTTATAAATGATATATAAACATACAAACAAACGTTTTGCTGTTAGCAATACCCAGTGGTATGAGAATTATCTTTCAACCCTTAAGTTTATTTCCACGGCTTGAGAAACTATTTCCAGTTTTGTAAGAAAAAAAATTAAAATAACTATTGTATGTTTCCTTATTACCTCTTGCTAATAAATCTATTCTATCTCAGGGGGATTTTGTCTCCTTGTCTTTGTTTTTAAAAGTTAGCATATTTAAAAGGGAAATAAGTAGTTTTGAATAGATGAAGCATCACGCGACTCATGTTGAGAACGAAAGTGAAATATGTAGCGTAGGCCTGCAGTGGAACAGAGTTTTAAAAAATTACCCGTCTTCAAGCCAAACAGTTGTCAATGCTTCGGGCTACTTTAACGGTTAGTCTTTTAATTATTGAAGACAAAAATGCTTAGTTCTTCTCAAGAATATTCGTTAACTTTTTAAAGGGGGATGTGACAATAATCCTTTGACATGTGACCAATTGATATCTTGGTTAGCAGGCGCTAACTGTGACAAGTCGTTCATTTTCGTCGAGATGTGGACGGCAGTGTTCGTGATTCTGTTTGTTGTGTGGAAAGTCACTCTGTCTACACCTGTACTATCAACAGGGGGTGAGTGAAATATGATTTACCAATTGAGGACCTGCAGACGACCGTATTTATGTATTTAAAATTCAAGGACTTATTGACAGTTTTATTTTATTATTAGGCTGTTATTATTATTAAGATAGTCAATCACATTGATTAACCCGAATATGTGCCAATGTGACATTACCCTAAATGTGTGCAAGTTTATTTGAATAAGGTTGTAGACAATATTTCCTTTGCAGAGGTTAGTGTAATTAATTCACTAGCCTAATGAAGGCACTGTCAGGGACTGGAGTGAAACAGTAGGCCTACTTGTAGCCTTTAGGTCTATGGCTGAACGCTTCAAAAAACTTTTGTTTATTACAGAGGAATATGACTTCAAGATATGGATGTACCAGGTAATCTTTCAACACTCGAGTTTCATTGGCCTGGTACCAGGGACTTCCCGAATATCGAGGAAGTAATGGTCTCATATCTGAACACACTATAGGCTACTCTTAAAAAAAATCTGAGCTAGTTAGATGTTATAAATTGCTATTTTAGCCTATTATGACAGTTTTGTAAATAAAACCTAGCATACAATTTAGTTTTTTCTTAACTAATGAAGCATATCAGTGAGTCAGGTTCTCTGATCTGTGGCCAGCACTGTAGTCTCACCCCCTTTTTGTAACAGTACAACAAAAAATATGACATGATTGAGTATTATCAGCGTCTGAAGATTTTCACTGAAAACAAGAAGGTGATTGAAGTCCACAATGCAGGGAATCATTCATTCACAAGTAAGCAAACCAACTTCAAATGTTATCACAAATCAATGGTGTAATTGCATGAGATCAACAGTGGGCACATGCAGCCATAATTTGGTTCTATCAAGTTTAACATGCCTCCATCTGTGCAGTGGGGCTGAACCAGTTCTCTGATATGACTTTTGCTGAATTCCGGAAGCACTTCCTTTTAAAAGAACCCCAGGTGGGTGTCTGGGTTGTTTACAATCAATCCTGGTGTTTTGTATACAGTAGGCCTAGAGTTTTGTACTTCTGTGTGCAGAACTGCTCTGCTACGCATGGGGACCATGTAAGAGGGAAAGGACCTTATCCTGATTCTATTGACTGGAGGAAGAAAGGAAATTATGTGACCCCTGTTAAGAACCAGGTAACCAGTTGAAGTAAAATTGAAATCACTGAGGCTGACTGAAAGGCTTGTGTCTTTGAAGTTCTGTTTTATCACTGTTATTTGTTTTGTTATTTTTATGTTTTCACCAAAGGGAGGCTGTGGTAGCTGTTGGACTTTTTCAACAACAGGCTGTTTGGAGTCTGTAACTGCTATTTCCAAAGGAAAACTACTTTCTTTGGTGAGATAAATTGACTTAGTGTGCTCCAACTCCTGGGGTCCACGTTCCTGACAACCTTCACTTTTAGCATGCAAGAAAAACATAAAGGTTATATTTTGCCAAAGTTGTTTACTTTTCTGTGCTTGTTTCTTGAACTATCAGAATCAGAACCTTCTTAATACACAGTAACTGTTCTCAATTATACCAACACCAACAGTTTAAATCCACATTTCTGATATTAATTGTTGTCATTTTGCCTTTTAAAGATTACTTTTATCGAGAAAGTGCAGGTTTTAACACAAATTATGCAAGCCAAAATATAATATGTGCATTATAGGACATGTAAAACGTGTAAAGCTAAACTCTGTGTGAAAATAAACCTTAGGAGACCACTCTTATGGTTGTGTGACCAGGGAAGATAGTAAAGCAATAGGTTTGACAGGAGTTATGTCATAACCTAAAAAAGGGGTTAAGATATAACTAAGAACAATAATAAGGCATTAGAAAAACTTGTCCCTGATCAATTTTTATCAGTGACAGTAAGTTAAACAATCCATTATACCAATTTATCTTTCATAATATCACCACATAGATTTCTGTATTTGGCTTGATATGCACAGAATGTTAATCTACTTAAGGTCTACGTGTGAGGACTAGGCTGATAATCCTCAGAGCCAGGTAAAGTTGCCAACAGAATGAATATTCAAATAAACATAATTGTGTAATTAACATTAAACTTATGCTTTACAGTCAGAGCAGCAGTTGGTAGACTGTGCCCAGGCCTTCAACAACCATGGTTGTAGTGGGTAAGCAGCAAACAGTAGGGTCAATTGTACCACTAGGGTGCATTGTACCACAAATGTACCACTAAAGGTTGCAATGGAAGTATCAATCCAAGGGTTCACGCTGTGTCAAAAACTCTCATTCTAATTAAATGTCTTCCCAGTGGACTTCCCAGTCAAGCTTTCGAGTACATCATGTATAATAAAGGATTAATGACGGAACAAGACTACCCTTATAAAGGCATTGTGAGTTCCTTAACTTGAGTAACTGCACAGCATGCTTCAAGAATCTTTATAGTTCAAAACCTAGCATACAAGAGCATAATACACTCAGCATCACACAGTCATGCCACGCCTTGTTTTTTTTGTAACTGAAACTTCCACATAATGTCTGAAAAAATTGATGTACTGTAAATGTCACCTCAAAGAATACTACTCCTTTTTACAGGATGATGACTGCAAATTTAAACCTGCTCTGGCTGCTGCTTTTGTGAAGGAAGTGGTCAATATAACAAAGGTCAGCACTCAAGTGTTATGGTAAACAATATATTCTGAAGCATGTAAGTAAAAGATTAAAAACAGTGGCAGCATGATGGAAACTTTGATGTACATACACTTTATTTTTTTCCTTCCACAGTATAATGAGATGGATATGGTGGATGCAGTAGCTAATCACAACCCTGTCAGTTTTGCCTATGAGGTGACTGATGATTTCATGCACTACAAAAGTGGCGTTTATACAAGGTAGGCCCTTTTAGGTAAATGGAAATCACAAAGGCATATTAAAGTATCTGCTCTAAGGTGGTGTTGTCCTACATTTTAAAACATTGATCCCTAACCCTAATTATGTCTGTAACATAAAAAATAAATGAGTTAATTTATCACATTGAAGTACTAATGTAAGTGAAAATGTGAAATTGCATAACTATAGGCACACAAACAGACATACATACAATAAACACCAGTAAAATGGCACCATGTTTAAAAAAACAATAACTAGCAAATCAGTTAGACACCGATGTGTTTTTCAGTTTGCTGAAGTTTACTCCAGTCACATCATATACATGTGATGAATATTACCACTGGGCATGAGCTACTTGTGACAAGCTACTGACCTCCGTCTCTGTAAATGATTTCAGCACCCAGTGTCACAACACTACTGACATGGTGAATCATGCAGTGTTGGCAGTAGGCTATGGGGAAGAGAATGGCCTTCCATTCTGGATCGTGAAGAACTCCTGGGGAAAAGGTTGGGGAATGGATGGGTACGTCAGCAAAAAATTACATTCATCCTTCAATCAGATCATCCATTGACTGACATTGCTATAAATGTGCAACCTCACCTGACTCATGACACTGATTAGGCTATAGGGTTTGTTTTTGCAGACAACTGCCTAAATGATGCTTTGTTATATTTTCACAGGTACTTCTACATTGAGCGAGGGAAAAACATGTGTGGTCTGGCTGCTTGTTCTTCTTACCCTGTGGTGTAAAAAAAAACATATCAGATTAAAATGAAGACTGAACTAAAAGGGATAATGCTGTGCAGCACTAATTTTAAATGCAATGCTTTTTTTTTTCAAAGCATGTTTGATTTTATATGGAACACTAGGGATATTGTATCCATATGGGAATTACATAACAAAATGACTAAAATGACTATAGCCAAGTAATGAAAATAAATAATGTAGTTTAGTTACTTTTGGTGGTGTATTGATTATCAGTTTTATCTGCAAATCACTTAGACCTAACCTAAAATGTACATTTTTTAACTATCTTGAGTTTACATAGGTCTACAAGATGTATGTTAGGCCTATTGTTCACCTCGTTTTTTGGCTTTCTAATTAAAGATTCAACCTGATAGTTTGTTATGGAAAGTAGTTCTGTTTATGTCTCGTCACTTCATACTCCAGCTCTGGTGGTGGCAGTATTGCATTAATCATTGCATACAATCTTCAGGACTCTCCACCAATCAACAACAGACTTTGAAGAGGCGCTAAATATCAAGTGTTGTTAGAGTTGGCTTCGACCGAGGACTCTGCTTAGGCTACTAAGGAATTAAATATTTTTATGAATCGTTGAATGTTTATTATAGTGTTAGTAAGGTTAATGTTTTGGGTAGACAGGTTAGTAGGAGGTCTAAGATGTCGCTACTGTTATGAAGTCAATTCGGTGGCTAGCTGTGGCTAACGTTAGCGGTTGCCAGTAACTGTTGTTGCTTTTTATACTGAAATTTAGCTGTTTTATACTGAGTTTGTGTCGCTTATGTGATTGACAGGCAAGCTGGCTTGCTTTTGCCTAATTCATAATGCCGAGTATTCCACAGAATAATTTGAAAGAGCAACTTGAACGACACAACAATGCTGTTCAAAGCAAATTATCACTGGCCAAGCCTAAACCTGGGTAAGTGTGTTGCGTTAGCTTGGCAGTTCCTGTAGTAATTAATAACGACTTAACGTTAACATGCTGTTTAATAAACTTGTGAGTTTCGAAGAACGGCTACGTTGAAGTCTGTCAGGCCGGATGGAACACCGCTAGCTTAGCTAGCTACGTGTAGTTATTGACATACACCTCATAATATTCCCTTTTAGGTCTTTCACTTTCAAGAAGAAGCCGGCTTCGTCCAGCTCCATCACTGGAGGAACATCTAAGGTAACGGCCTCAAGTGGTCTATCAAACAGGAATGTCAATGTGCCTCATGACGGTGTAGTAACCAAGCAACCTTTGACGTTTTCAACCAAGACTGATAGGCCAACACCAAAATTCAACTTCTTCCTGCCAAACCCGAAAAGCAAACCCCAAGCCATTACGCTTCCACCAAACCCTTTTGCAGTGAGTAGGTCCATCTCGGACCAGACAACTTCTAAACTCCCAATAGCACCAGTCAAGCAAAATGAAAAACCTTCAGTAAACAAGAGCAGTTTGCTGGACAGCTCTTTCGGCATCCTCACTGACGAATGGGATGACTTTGATGATTTTGAGACTCCTGTCAAGACTGTATCCCCATGCCCTGTAACGTCAGCTAGGGCACTGAGCTCTAGTACAGAGCCAGGAACAACTCCCGTAAAAAGAAATACAGAGTCTCCTTGCCATGTCAGACTAGTGAGCCTGTCACATGAAATGAATGCAGATTCTGGTGAAGATGGAAGGAATGAGGGTGACAGAAGTCCATTGTGTAAAACCACTAACACGGAGCAACACAGTGCTATCGGCAGCCTTGGTGGTTCACCTGAAATTCCGTTGTCTGCGAAAGATGTGGGCTGCAACTCTGAGATGCCCAGCGCTTTACAGGATAACGCTTACACCCCACTGGAAGAGAAAGACCCAAAAGATTCACCAGTGAAGGTCATAAAAAGACAACAGAGAAAACAGGCTGTGTTGAGGGATAGTGAGGAGGAGGAAGAACTCGAGGCTGGACCATCAGACAAGTTGACAGAAGACGACCTCATTTGCATTCAAGGTAAATCCATAAGAAGAAATTGTTATAGCTAAAATAGAAAGGTATTTTGGTGAGAGGACAGTCTATGCTTGACATTAAAAGTTTTATTTAGATTTCTTAGTTAATGTTTATTTTTAATTGATTTTAAATTACAGATACACAAGTTGACTGCTTTGGCACAGATGATGTGCACATTGATGACCAGTTGGACTCAAAGATAGATACAGAGTTCATACCACCATCCCCTCCACCTAAGGATAAGAGTCCCTCTCTGAGACCAAGGTAAAACACTGTTACTATTTTACCATGAAACCTGGACAGCAATGCTGCACAATGGTGAATTGGCACTCAGTTATATTTTGTTGTAGTACTACATATCCTTATTTGACAACTTCCTGTTTATGTAAATTCTGACCATGTTGATATTGTCATATGTGGGATAGCAAAACAAGTCCCCAAAGTCTCTTAACTCACAGAGAGTCTTCTACAAGTTTGGAAGGAGTTGCTGATGTCCAGTTCAAAGATGTTAAGGGTATGCATGTTACAGAGGCATAGTTCTATATTCTATATAAACTATTATAATCATGTAATACTCATTTTGCACATTTAAAAAAAAAACTACCGGTATATACAATGTGCCTTGTATTACTATCTCTCTCCAGGCCCTGATGCAAAATCAGATGATGCACTTTTCAATGTTATGGAATCTATATGCCGCCTGGTTGACTCCATCCCTGAACATGAGTTGATAGGTCTGAGCTGTGGCAGTGAGCTGCTTCTGCAGCGAGCTCAAAGGTGAGATCAACTGCGGAATGCTTCTGAAGTTGCTCTCCATTGTCTTTCTAGGCAGTAGATATTTGTTTGTTTGTTGTACTAAGAAGTGGAGAATAAGAATACATGTCAACATGTGTCCATGGAGAACTTGTTTAGTCTAACAGTGAAATTGTGGTAAATTTCTTCCTAGGAAAAGAATTCTTGCCACTGGAGGAACACCCAGGACCTCCGTCTCAGACAAGGGAGTAACACCACAGCCCTTAGCAGCACTCCGGCGTACTTCAGCATTTGACACCACACCCTTTTTAAAGTCATCAGCATCACCTTTCTGTAAAGAAATTCTAGACAGCTCCACTAAAGGGTTCCAATTTCGGAAGTCCATCTCCTCTGTCTTGCCAATGAATGACGACAGCCATGTCTTTGAAGACTCCAGCTGTCTCATCAGCGATGTCCAAACCCCGGGATCTTCCTGGAGACCCTCCTTGTCCTCTGTAAATGGGGAGAAAAAGGACAAGAGTTTTAGCAGCTCACATTTTTGGAGCAGTAATGACCAGAATGATGACTGCACGTTGAGGCCATCTTCCCAGTTCTCAGACGTTCAGATAGTAGAAGATGATGAACCAGAGGCTTTGTTTTACTCCCCCAAGAGGACAACCCATGGCCCTGAAGTGACTGTGGCCAGCAGAGCGAGTAGTGACCAGCAGTCGTCTAGTCATACAAACAACTGGACCGATGCAGATGGAGATGATTTTTACATTGATGACTTTGACATTGATGAGTTTGAGGAAGCAGACATTCCGGAATACTATGAAGAACCTCCAAACACCTCCATATCAAAAAGGTCTTCCACGTCGCTTGTCTCTGCTATAAGGGATGGTGGGCCAGTGAAATCCACTGCGGCCACACTTGCAGTATCCACGCCAAGTCCTGCCCCTGCTCCTAAATCCTCTAAGCCCCTTTCCCCAGGTGAGCCTGAGAACAGGATGCAAATGTAATTGGACTATTCCTTTCTGACAATGTCCTTTTCAGTGAAACTTTGCTTGTGTCTTTTCCAGTCAAATATGCTAAAAAGATTAAAATGTTTAAGCATGCTAGTGTATTTGATTTTCAACTAATTGGTAATTGTGTACCCATTATTGCAAAAGAGGATATATTAATTTGTAAAAGAAAACATTTTGGATGAAAAATGAATTTAAAATGCCCTGAAACACCACCGTTTGTTTCGTTTGTTATCCCACACAGAGCCTAATTTCCGTAACCCGGCCCATGACCGGTTCAGGGGCTTCAATTTTCCTCACTCGGCAGAGATGATGAAGACGTTCCACAAGAAGTTTGGTCTGCACCAGTTCCGCTTCAACCAGCTAGAGGCCATCAATGCTTCTCTACTGGGGCAAGACACTTTTGTCTTGATGCCTACAGGTCTGTTAAACACAAGAAGCTACATACTAACTGCAGCTGTTATACTGGGGGATAAAGGGGCTTGAGTCTGGTACCATGGCCACTTTGCCATCCATGGTTACTGTACATGTTTTCTGATTTGAAAACATTCATTCCATAATGTTTTATATGTTGGTTTTGGTTTATAGGAGGAGGTAAAAGTCTGTGCTACCAGCTGCCAGCGTGTGTGTCATCAGGTGTTACTGTCGTGATCTCACCACTGCGCTCACTGATTGTAGACCAGTTACAGAAACTCACCACCTTGGGTGTAAGACATCAGCAATCAGTCATTCATGATGAACCTTATTTGGTGCACTATTGTATGTGCAGAGATGCAATGAGTACTTGAACGAATAGAGTTAGAAAATATAGATGGCAATGAGCACCTAAAATGGAAATGATGTACATACTGTACATACTGTACAGTTTACTTGGATGTATACATTTCTCTCTTCTCTCTCATTCTCTTGTCACCTGTGTAGGTCCCAGCCACCAGTCTCTCAGGGGAGAAGAGTGATAGCGAGGCCGCTCGCATCTACATGCAGTTAGCCAAGAAGGACCCAGTCTTTAGGATGATCTATGCTACACCCGAAAAAGTGAGATTTGGGGGTTTGTATAAGACCCTGCTATGCTTTCTTATTAAGCTAATCAGAAGTGTAGTGTGTGTTCTCATTTGTTGGCATTTTTCTCTCTACTTTTCTAGGTTTCGGCAAGTGGCCGAATGATTAGTGCACTGCAGAACTTATTTGAGAGGAACCTTTTGGCTCGGTTTGTGATTGATGAAGCACATTGTGTCAGTCAGGTATGAAAACCCGCTTGAGTTAATTTTATGGCTTAAAATGAATTGGTTTTATGTCTGGATAAGTAAAATTCGGTTTGCTTTGGAAAAGTACAAAAGCACAAAAGTCTTTTTTTTTTTTAAAAGAAACGGTGTCAGTTATCAGACTCCTGGCTGAATGGCCTTCTAGCTTGAGATGACATTTTTTTGTTTGATAATTAGTTTGTTTATTTATTGATTAGTTTATTTATTTTTATTTTATCAGTGGGGACATGACTTCCGGCCGGACTACAAGCGTCTAAATGAGCTGAGGCAGAAATTTCCCAGGGTGCCCATAATGGCTCTGACGGCAACGGCGACCCCTCGTGTGCAGAAGGACATCCTCAACCAGCTACAGATGAGCTCCCCTCAGGTGTAAGTACCAGAGCAAGGCCAAGGCTGTTTGTGGATCTGTATTCTGTCTGCTCAATAATATGTGTTTAAGGCCACACCAATAAAATTAGTTGGTTCTCGGATTTTTTCAGGAAAAATACGGAGCGAGCGAGCGAAATAAAAATAAAAAAATGTTCTGAAGGTAAATTAGCACATTCACAGTTCATGTTCATTAAAGACATTTACTCATGTGATTAGGAAAAACTAAATGTGGCCTAATTTAAAAACTTAACTTTCACACCTCACAGCACACTTTTTGTCATGCAGGTTTCAGGTAATGTACAAAAATTCATAATTCTGTCATTCTATGTTATGTAAAGGTTTGACGTTTGTCATTTATTTAAGAGTTTGTGAATCTAAGCACCAAGCAGGCTGGCTGGCTGTGGAATTGAGGTATGACATATAATGTAGACTACCTCCTGTAGCCTACGTTCAAACTCATTTTGTCACAGTTCATCACAGGGCATTAGAACGTCAAAATCGCATTGATTCACCAGATAGCAATTATATAGTGACTAAAACTCAGTGATTAGCGCAACGGAGATGATTATTCATCAACGTGCAACGTGCAGTCACTTGAATCTAGAAAAGAGACGTTTTTTTTGCATGAGAAACAGAAGCGTGTGTGTGTGTGTGTGTGTGTGTGTGTGTGTGTGTGTGTGTGTGTGCGCGCGCGCACGCGAGTGTGTAGGCACATGCTATTCATTTATTTATAGATTGATTTTGCGAAACAATGGGGCTTTTTTCGCCTCTCAATCAATGAAATATCAAACTCACCTCCACAGAGTTGCACAAGCAGACTGCTCTCGGCAACTGCGCAAAGTTCTCATCCTCTTTAATTTCAATGCACTTGTCAAATGTTTTTCTCTTCTGATCAAATATTCTAATAATTGCAAACACTGGCCTAGCCGAATCCCGTTCCACTGGCATCTTTCCTCATATCATGTCTCTTGTCTCTTGCGCTCTGAAGTGAAAGGCGCGATTTGGTTTTCGATGTCACGTGAACGCAGCATGCGTTTTTTTTTTTTTTTTTTTTTTTTTTTCAGTATTATAGCTATCAGCCACGGTGCTTTTTATGTTCGTGTGAGTTAGAATTCATTCAAGTTCAATTTTATTTTTATTTCATTTTGCATTTTGTTCAAGCGGCGAATCCGAGAACCAACTAATTTTATTGGTGTGGCCTAATTAAATGTAAAAAAATAGTATTTTGCATTGTTTCATGTTTGACATGGTCTAGAGATTATTACAGGAAATAAAGATGGTGAGAGAAGGTGGGTTAGATTTTTGCATTTTTGCCAGTAAAGTAACTTAACTTCAAATCTGCACTTTTGATGTATAGTAAATCTCTTGCCTGAATAGCACATTATCTGTCTGCGTTAAAACAGATTTACCATGAGTTTTAATCGGCATAATTTGAAGTATACAGTACTTCCCAAGAAACCCAAGAAGGTTGATGAGGATTGCAAAGAATGGATCCAGAAACACTACCCACGTGAGTCACCTCACTTTCACATCCTCTTTGGCAGTGGTGCTTTTCTTTGCCCTAATTTCTGTTCTTCTTTTTGCATCTGTTAGCATCCAAACAACTAAAAAAAAAAAATCAATGTCTATTAGGCCCTACAGCTATTCTTCCTGTTGTCAAAAACTCTGTTGTGGCATATATGTGTATGTAACATTTTAAAGTGATTGTTGTAACTCCCTTCACCTGCAGGTGGCTCTGGCATAGTGTACTGTTTGTCGAGGAACGACTGCGACGCAATGGCCGAGAGTCTCCAGAGAGCGGGCATCGCCGCACTGGCGTACCACGCAGGTCTGAACGACAGCGATCGCGAGTATGTCCAGAGCAAGTGGATCAACCAGGACGGCTGCCAGGTGAGCCCTTCAACACCAAACAGTGTTGGTTTGTGCAGAGGCAGTGAGAGTTTTTATCTTTTTACTTCAGAATGACACCATTACAGATCCAACAGGTTCTTGTTTCCCTCTTCTCAGGTCATCTGTGCCACCATTGCCTTTGGCATGGGCATAGACAAGCCAGACGTGCGCTACGTCATCCATGCCAGTCTGCCCAAGTCTGTAGAGGGCTACTACCAAGAGTCTGGTAGAGCAGGTCGAGATGGAGAAATATCTGAGTGTGTGCTTTTCTACGCCTATAAAGATGTCATCCGCATCAAGAGGCTCATCAGCAGTATGTGTCCTTCCCTCTTGCTTCTGTTTAGGGTCTTTGCGACTTGGCCTTTAGTGACCTCTAAAGTGACCAGTTTTATTTGAGCCTTGGTAGAGGCATCATCCTTGTCCGTTTTCTTTTGCCCTGCAGTGGACAAGGATGGGAACCGGCAGTCCAAAGCCACACACTACAACAACCTGCACAGCATGGTGCACTTCTGTGAGAATATGGCCGAGTGCCGACGCATCCAGCTACTGGCCTACTTTGGAGAGCACAAGTTCAACAGCAGCTTCTGCAAGGATCATCCAGAGGTCATCTGCGACAACTGCGCCAGGCCAAATGTGAGTCGCTGTACGCCACTGACAAACTCTAAACTATGTCTAATGTCCCAGTGCAATTTGTAATGCAGTAATGCAGTCCAGAGCAATTTTCATCAATAGTAATCAGGGTGTACAACCAGAGAAAATAAAATCGATTTCTTTTCCAGTATTGTAATTGTGCATTTTGTGTTGCTATTGTTTTGTGTGGCTCATCAGTATACGTACAGTAAGCATTTAGAGTTAGAGTTAAAGTTGCAAAATTATGCAGTTGTAAAATGTGTTCTTTTCTTTGACGTCCATACAGAAATACAAAGTGAGAAATGTGACGGAGGATGTGAGGAAGATTGTCAGGTTTGTGCAGGAGAACTGTGAGAAAGTTGGCAACCGGTACAACAAATCCGCTCAGCAAACTCGACTAACCCTTAACATGCTAGTGGACATCTTCATTGGTAAGTGAATTCTGTTGTTGGTGTTGTTAATGATGAGACTGTAATTACTTCAATATATTTTAATTATGTTACAGTATGGAGGTTCAACTTCATTCTAAAGTCTGAATCATATCCTGTTGGTCTTCCTAGGCCACAAGAGTGCCCGTGTCCAGACAGGGATGTTTGGGATTGGCGCTGCTTACACCCGACACAATGCAGACCGTCTCTTCAAGAAGCTGGTGCTAGACAACATCCTGGTGGAGGACCTGTACATCACCAATAATGGACAGGCTGTGGCCTACATCTCCGCCGGACAGAAGGCCATGAATGTCCTCAGTGGTCACATGCAGGTGAGCTGGTGGTCAGTGCTCCTGAATACCTCACAACAGATAAGGAAATCTCCCTGTGCGTCCCCAGAACTGTGGTGTGAGGTGTTCCGGGTAGGGCACATGTCAAGTGTAAGTCCGACAAGTAACTGTTGCAAAGCTGGAGGCTAGCATAGATCTGTTTTCAATGGAAACATTGCTTATATTCTGTAACAACTTGTATATTGCTATTTGAGGCAAATAATGAAACACACACACAGTTATCATGGCAATACATAGAATTCGAACAACCATTCGGAATACTATGCAACAATATCTTCATTGTTATAAAATGTTATTTGTGTGATAAGCTGTGCAATACCATTGTGGACACCGTTTTGTCTATTTTACATTACCTGAATTTTGAATGACACCTGAATTTTCTTTAAGCATTCCGTTATTGTGTGGTGTCAGGTGGAATTCTATGAGACAGAGAATGCCTCCAGCATCAGGAAGCACAAAGCCACCGTCACCAAGAATGTCTCCAAGAGAGAGGAGATGGTGCAGAAGTGCCTGGAGGAGCTCAACGACCTGTGCAAGAAGCTGGGAAAAATTTTTGGCATTCACTACTACAACATCTTCTCCACTGCCACGCTCAAGAAGATTGCGGGTGGGTTGATGACTGCTAAAGAAAAGTCAGCTTACTTGCCGTATTACCACAGGGTTACACATAGTATGTTACGGAAAAGCAAGGTTTTTTTTTTTTTTTTTTTTTTTAAAGATAGTCCATACTCTCAAATATTTAGAAGTATTCATAACATTCTTGTCTCTGGTGTAGGTAGTGCAGTTGGTTATTGTAGAAGCTGAATTTGTTATTATACACAATGTGAACTTACTAACGTAACCGATGTAGCCTCCCTATTAAGCCGTTCTGTCTCAACCCAAAACTGTCTGTCATCTACTCTAATACCAAAACCCAGTATGGAATAGTGTATGGTCAAGTTCTGTTTATTTGATGTTGCTGTATAATAATCAGCATCTACAATAGGGAAGTTTGGGGAAGCCTGATGAATGACTGTCTCATTGTTTTTTTTACCGCATTGTGAATGTTGCTGTGTTACCGTGTTGTGAATGCTCCTGACTGGCTGTGTCCTTGGCTGCAGAGACGCTGTCTGCGGACCCTGACGTCCTGCTGCAAATTGACGGCGTGACGGAGGACAAGCTGGAGAAGTACGGAGCGGAGCTTATCGAACTGCTGCAGAAGTACTCTGAGTGGCAGCTTCCTAGTAAGATTCTGATGTAGTTTTACTCACACATACACACACTTCTTCTGCACTTTATCACACACATATACGTGCACTCACACACTTTGACACACTCATGCATTTACTCTCACTCTAGGTGTGGCGATGTTCTCCATTGGTTCCATATACTGTAGCCATGAACTCATGCCTTGTGTGCTTGCCTTCTATCAGTCCAAGAGGAACCTGAGAATTCCGGCTGGATAGACACGGCGCAGGGCCGCGATCATTGGGATGAGGACGACGACGAGGAGGAGGATGAGGGGTCCTCTAATTACTTCCAGGGTAACAGCCGAGGGGGAAAGAGAAAGAAGGCGGGCTACTCCAGGATGCCCAAAAGGAGAAAAGGAGGCTACCAGAACCAGAACGCCTCTGGCAAAGGGTAAGAGTCTCACATTGGTTGAATGCCAGTGTCCCCCAGCCTTGGAAGGTTCTGGAAACAGGCAACGGGCAAGACCATATCTAGGGGGCAGCACCAGTGTACGCATGTTATAATACGTATCACAATGCATGTCAAAAGATTTGAGAGTGCAGCAGTCAAAACAAAATAGCTATAGCTTAGGCCACACCAATAAAATTAGTTGGTTCTCGGATTTTTTCAGGAAAAATATGGAGCGAGCGAGCGAAATAAAAATAAAAATAAAAAAAATGTTCTGAAGGTAAATTAGCACATTCACAGTTAATGTTCATTAAAGACATTAACTCATGTGTTAAGGAAAAACTAAATGTGGCTTAATTTATAAACTTACTTTCACACCTCACAGCACACTTTTTGTCATGCAGGTTTTAGGCAATGTACAAATTCATAATTCTGTCATTCTATGTTATGTAAAGGTTTGACGGTTTGTCATTTATTTAAGAGTTTGAGAATCTAAGCACCAAGCAAGCTGGCATTGAGAATTGGAATTGAGGTAAGCCTATCACATATAATGTAGACTATGTCTAGGCTGCTGTAGCCCACGTTCAAACTCATTTTGTCACAGTTCATCACAGGGCATTAGAACGTCAAAATCGCATTGATTCACCAGATAGCAATTAGATAGTGACTAAAACTTCGTGATCAGCGCAACGGAGATGAATCTTCATCAACGTGCAGTCACATGAACCTGGAAAAGAGACTATTTTTTTGCATGTGAAAGAGAAGCAGTGTTGGGGAGTAACTAGTTACATGTAACAAAATTACGTAATTTAATTACAAAATAAAAGTAACAGTAATCAGTTACAGTTACATTGAAAAACTATGTAATTAAATTACAGTTACATTAAGTAAATATTCAGGATTACATTTCAAATTACATATCTTCTGCAGTGAAACATTTGTCGTCATGTTTGAATTGGAAACTCCACCCACTTTACTACGCAGTCTGCACTGATGACTGCAATGTCCGATAGAAACTCAGTGTTGGCCAAGCCCAGGGATGGTCAACCAGTCAGAGACCAAGAGTCACATTTTTACTGTGTTACCGCAAAGGCCACATCATACATGGGCACACATTAATATCACCCCTTTCTGTCACCCACACAATTTTCACTTTGCTGTGCATTTATTCCCTGCCATTTTGAGAGCGAAATTAACAAATTGTTTACTTAAATGATCTTGCCCCCTGCTAGGACACTGTATTTTCATCTCACACACATGCACATTTGGGAAGCGAACACACACACGCAAACAAAAATTTCAATATTAATGCAAGAGCCGCAAGAGATCAAGCAAAGAGCCGCATGCTGTCCAGGAACGCCGGATGCCCCTGGTCTAAAAAGTAAAAATGAGCTAGCAATCACACAAAATAGACAACCTCTAGTTAATGCACTGAAGTCTAAGGAGTTTGTAGGGATCTTTCCAGCAGTCAGTGTTGATTAATACTTAAAGGGTAATCCATGGTTTTAAAAACTGGAAATGATTAAAAGCTGACAAAATTCATTCAAAATGTGGGAAAGTAATTAAAAAGTAATCAAATGTAATTAGTTACATTACTTTGTTAAAGTAATTGAAAGAGTTACACTACTATTACATTTTAGATAGAGTAACTTGTAACTGTAACACATTACATTTCCAAAGTAACTTTCCCAACACTGAAGAGAAGCGTGTGTCTGCGCGCGCGCGAGGATGTGAGTGTGTAGGCACATGCTATTCATTTATTTATTGATTGATTTTGATGGCGAAACACTTTGAATGGGTTGATTTCGCCTCTCAATCAATGAAATATCAAACTCACCTCCACAGAGTTGCACAAGCAGACTGCTCTCGGCACCGTGAGTACAACTGCGCAAAGTTCTCATCCTCTTTAATTTCAAAGTAGGCTACTTGTCAAATGTTTTTCTCTTCTGATCAAATGTTCTAATAATTGCAAACGCTGGCCTAGCAGCATCCACCGGCATCTTTCCTCATATCATGTCTCTTGTCTCTTGCGCTCTGAAGTGAAAGGCGCGATTTGATTGGTTTTCGACGTCACGTGAACGCAGCATGCTTTTTTCACTATTATAGCAATCAGCCATGGTGTTTTTTTATGTTCGTGTGAGTTCGAATTCAATTTTATTTTTATTTCATTTTGCATTTTTTTCAAGCGGCGAATCCGAGAACCAACTAATTTTATTGGTGTGGCCTTATTTGCAAACAAAGAATATGTTTTTCATCTTTTATTAGTGTTTTTTTTTTTTTGGTCGGTCTAAGTCCAATTGGTTGCTGATACCAAAAGCAACTGAAGTAACTGTATTGACTGCAGTTGTCGCCTGATGTGATTGGTGCCGGCATTTTGGGACAAAGCAAATAAGCCCAGTGGCTAAGAATCTAACAAATATTACAGATATTTACACATGGCAGTACACTCATTCAAGTCATAAGAAAGACCTGTAAAGTTTAGGGCAGTGTGTTCACCCGTTCCAAGCTAAGCGTCACCTTTGACCTTATTGGTCAGACAATTGCAGGCTATGTATTGAATTTTTTTTTTTTGTAAATGGCGCCCTCTTTGGCAATTACTGTTGAACTACAATAGCATTGTGCTATTTGACAATTTTTAGCTTTTAGGCTTGTTCTTCAAATGTACATCCTTTGCATTGGGATTCTGGATTCATTCATTTAGCAAAGGTCATTAGCCAATATTATTTTTTCTCTCATTTTAACGGCATTTATCTCTACCTGCCTCTCTTTGTCCCCACCTTTTCTCTGGCTCTGTCCAACAGCTCCTGGGGCTCGTCCGGCTCATCCAGCAGCAGCTTCAACAGCAGGGGTGGTTATAAATCCCGAGGAAGAGGCAGAGGCACATCAGGCCGAGGCAGTGCTGGCGGTGCCCCACAAGCGGCCCCCGCAGGCCGCAGACCGGGCTTCATGGCCATGCCTGCACCCCAGAGCACGGCACGGCCCTTCCTCAAACCTGCCTTCTCCCACATGCCCTGAACAGGCAATGAGGTTACTGCCATGTGTAAATATCTGCAATATTTGTTAGATTATTCTTCTTTATATTTTTCTATGTGGTCCTAGTCTTTTATGTGTGGTCCTAGGTTTTTTTTGTTGTGCATTTATGTAAATGTCATTTAAGTTAAGTTCAACATGTTCGCTTCAGTCATTAAAAACTGTTATTAAATTTGAATAAGAATCAGTGTGCTGTTGTTCACTTAACTATGAAGGAAGTTTTTTTTTATTTTTTTTTTATTAAGCATAAATAAGCCTTTTCAGTAAAGTTGTTATTCTTGATGTCTGTCTAGCCGCTTTATTTTCTATGATCTGTTTCTGAAATACTTTTGAAATGTGTCAGTCTTGACCCCCCCCGGCCAACTAAATCTGACCTAATCCTAACCCTAACCCTTACCCGACTCTGGATAAGGGTGGAAGTCTGTTTGGTCTCTCAATGTCAAAAAATACTTTAGGCAAAGCAATCTCAAACATTAAAAAGGACAGGAAACACACTAATCATTACTTCATCATGCATTTTGTTAAAATCGTTTTGGTTTTTACCAGCATAATGGATTACGCAAAAACAGCATATTTTATCAGTTGATTTAAGCACATTTATAAACATAAAAAAATAAAAAATTCAGATCTGTGTATTTATAAACCACAATGTGCCTCCTTTTTAAACACTTTTGATGTTTATTTCAAGTTTGAATATTTTCCATGGCACCAGTTACAAGGGACTATCAGAGAAACAATATTTCATACTGTTTCGTATGGAAGGTTTTCCTACAGTACAAAGATGGTCTTGGAATGAGTCAGACTCAACAGGAACTGGATTTGGCACATAAATTTGTATATATTTGTATATCTATTCATATATGAACTAAACAGCAGCCTCCAATCCCAAGATTAAAAAGATGCAGAATACAGAAGTACATAAAACACGTCTACGCCACAGCTATGCACCAACACATTCTGAGCGTGTGTGTGTGTGTGTAGGCACGCATAGCTGTTAAAGAGTGTGTTTTGAGGGCCATCAGGGGCTGGCAGAGGTGACAGAAGCACAATACATTGAGTTGAAGCAAGTTACAATTACTGATTTCATTTCAGTCTTTTAGTTTCTGGGCAGATGGAGAGAAGGCCAGAAGCTTGATTACAATAAGTGGTCGTGAGAAACTTAAGACAGAAATAAAAAGGCGTACAAGTAATCTCCCCACATATCAGTCGCCCTACTCATGATCAGATTGCCACTCCAGGAACAGATGTCTGCTGGCCACTTCAAATTTTGTATGTGTGTGTGTGTGCTGTGTGTGAGAGCAGTGGTTGACAATAGTTTTCAGCTGCTGCAACCACTTCAGTCACTAACACACACAAACACACCCAGACACACACATTCATACAAACATACAAATACGCGTGTACAGATGTGAAAGAAGTTAAACTTGTATCAAGCTAGTGGTCAAAAAGAAGGCAGTTTGCATTGCATTTCCTTACCCAAAAAATCTCTACATCCAGCCAGATTTGCTTTAATACATCCAAAAGACCCAGTGGACTCAAACTGAAATGAAATAAAACAAACATTTTGACCCAGATACCTACAGTACTAGAAATGATTCTTCTACCCTGTTACTTTTGGTGTGCCGTGGGGCCTCCGTAGCTGCAGCGCAGTTCAGTGCTAAAGAACCAGCTGATGAAAGCCCTCTGGCAGAATGATTGCCAGCATGTGGTTGGTAGCATATGGTGTATTTTCAGTGCTCTTCAGTTACAATGCACACTTTCTCTCACGTTTGTCATAGTGATTAACACATACATGTAGGCAGCCAGAGGCATGCTCATAATCCACACAAGTACTACCACCAGTTCCCGAGAGAAAGACCAGAGCAGGGGGGAGGAAATACAAATGAAATAAATAACAATGTTACCATGGAGACAAATCAGATTAGGAGGACCATGTTGTTATTGTTTGGTTGTGCCCCCTCCCACCTCCGTAATTTCACTGCCAGAATGTGACTACAAGACAACTGATTACAGTTGACTGCCTGACTCATGGCTGCCCTACGGTCATCCTCAAGCACGACACACAAACACTCGGTAGCACTCCAAGCTAGTGCCAGCGTCAGCAAAGCGTGGCAGTGTGTGTGGCATGCCAGGGCTCCTGCAGTCAGCCCTTCCAGATAGGCAGTCTTTCTTCAGGACAACAAAGAATGCAGATATTGCATGGCTCTTCCATGAACCTGTCACTTGCCCCTTGGGTTGAGAGTTGTGGAGGGTTGCAAATACAGCCAAAGTTTGCTGTTCATACACAAAAACATCAAACTCCGACAAAATCATCAAGGGGAAAAAAAACTGGCAGATAAATGTATACAAAATGTAGCATTTTTGGGAGGGGATGGGGTAATTAAATAATGTATCCACTTTCACAATTACCAGTATTGGCTTCATATAAAAAGCATTATTGTTTATTTATTTTTGGAACAGTGTATTGAGCTCAAGACTGTGCATTGAAACGATCAAACAGAAATGACTCTACATGAAAATAAAATCAAGTAATCTGATTCCACAGCTGCGATTAATTCATTCAGAAATTCAGATGTTTGTACACTTCTTTGTGGATATCCTTTTACGATGCAGATTATTGAATTTCCCTTTTACAGTTCAAATTATTGCTAGTTGAATGGTGCTGCCTTTAGTTTTGTGCATGCATGGAAGGATCATTGAAGCTACATTATGCTGTAAAATGAATTACAATGCTGACTAATGCTTGATATTATACCCAATCTCACCCATTGGAAAACAAGCTAAAATACAATCCAGTTTTTATTGTCCAACAAGACAGGGATTAAAGAACATAAGCAAATATAAATAATACATAAATGTCACATTAAGACAACACTGTCTTAATTTGCAGTCTGTTGGATTCAAACCATCCCCAAGCCATTCTACTGTTGTACTTGCTGTTGGATTTGCATGCGTGATACTTTTAAAAAAGTAAGAAGCATGCACGTTTGTCGCACATCTCTGAAGAGGCTTTCATCTCCGCCGTGGTTGTGTACAGTCCTTACAGATTCACACAAACCTAGAGTAGACTACAACTTCTCTTTCCTACAGCAGGTGGCAGAAAAACGGTTGTTTGAAACAATAGTGTGAATTGTTGTAGTGGAGATAGCCCTGTAACATAATGGCTGCTGATGTCTTGTTGGTAGAATGGAAGCCTAAAACAGATAATCCACAGTTGGAACTCTTAAGCCAGACCTTACAACACCTAAACACAAGGACACACTTCTCTTAGGTCCTCTGCAAGCTTCTTTATGCTGCCGTCACCAGCGTTGTGCTGTTTAACGGATCAGCAGCTACACAGTAGCATAAACATTGACTGCCGCTTGTGCACTAGTCAGTTGACATTGGTATGTTATTTATACACACTGACCTATTGCCGCCACACTGTGAAGCCTAAAGCAGGTGGCTATCTGTGTCAAAGCTATGCTATTCAGACCAAAACTACATGTGTGGCATCTCAGTAGCCCAGCCTAAAATTCTGTTTTTGCTTGGTTCAACCAGCCAACCAAACTGTGCTTACTTCTGCAGGCCCCATCAAAAGGGATCGGCAGAGGCTCATTGTATGAGATGTGTGTCAGTCACAGTGAACATATCGAGACCTAATTTCCTGCACCTCCTAACTCAGCTGCAGGCCCAGTGCCTTTACGTAATAACACAAAATCATTCCTCTCATGTCCCTTGTTCCCGAGTTGCCTTTTGCTCCTCACCTCCTTCTAGTCGTTATTCCTCCCTGCGTACCATTCTGTTTCAAAAATAAGACCTAACAAATCTTTTTTTTTCTGTTCCACTTTACATTAAGCTTTTAAGTTAAATATACACACTCAATTAAAACAGATTTCAGGG
Source organism: Limnothrissa miodon (assembly GCA_017657215.1). Taxonomy (NCBI): domain Eukaryota; kingdom Metazoa; phylum Chordata; class Actinopteri; order Clupeiformes; family Clupeidae; genus Limnothrissa; species Limnothrissa miodon. Next base: position 942,016 of record JAGFZM010000001.1, on the reverse strand, counting down.
GGGGCTACACACACAACTATCAAAAACTGTTCTCCTCACACATTCTCTCAAGCACACACAGACACACACACACACACACACACACACACACACACACTCTTTCCAAACAAACTGGGAGTAGATAGATGAAAAAACAGACTTTTCTTTTGCCCTTCACAATCAGCCATCCCGCTCCTGCTACCCTAACAGCACCAACGAGAAACCGACATCACTTTGACACCTGAAAGCCCAAACAGATCTCTTTTCGCTTTCTGATCAGAGCCAAATAATTTCAGCTTCTCCTTAAGCTGCGTTCCCTGCCTCTCCTGTGCTCTCTATTTTATTTCAGGCCGCCGCTAGCATGTCTCCCATACAGAGAAAAAATGTGTCACTGCACGCTGGATTCAGCAACAGAGGATGGTTGGAGAAAAGTGGACCAAGGGGTGGGAAAGAACATCTGTCATTTTACCTTATTAAGTATTCCTTCCATCCAATCCAATTATTCCATAAACTCTACAACTCACCTGAAACACAGAGCTAAAAAAAGGTATAATTTAATCTTCAATAACAAAATAACATTTCAGTTCTGTTAAAATATACATGGAAAAACTGTCAATATATTAGGAAACTAACTACTTTGTACAAAAAAGTACAGCATTGATATTGTTATTTCTAATAATTAATAGTAGCATGGTATTCACAAAGTACAAACTCAGGAGCAATGTCTGATATGGAATTGAGACAAACCAGTCATTCTTTATACAAGGAGTCATCTCTCAATTTCAACAAAGTCCTGTCATAATGAGGACATTAAAAGTGAAAATGAAAGAAAACAAATAAAACAAATAAAAACAAAGCTAACTCAAATGCACACCTTCAAATTGATTGAAATATTCCTCTAAAACCATCACTATACAATATTGCACATCTAGCTAGGTTGAATCTATGGGAGCTAGGTGTTTTCAAGAGATCGACCATATTCACTTCTCTAACAGTTATTGACACATCGGGTCACATAACACCATTGTTACTGGTTTATTTTATGGTATCCTTTATAAAAAACCCTTTACTTAGAAAACAAAAGAAAAACATAATTCTACTCCACAGCTTGCTACTGCTTACACATAAATATATTCCTAGAAAAGTATATGTGATGCTGAAATCACTCTGTCCAAACAAACTCCTTCAAGACACTCTCGTCATCCCTTCTTTGTTCCTGACTCTGACTACATCCTTCTCTTCAGGCAACTTGCACAATCTTGCAGCTCTCAATTTTGTGTCCAAGTGTAATAATTTAGTAAATTTGTGTTCATTATATGTTTCCCTATGTAAGCCTTGTTTACAGAGAAAAAAACTTAAGCTGCCTTGAATGACCAATGGTAAAGGATGCATCTTCTACAAGAAAAGAAAATGGCCTCAATCATCCAGTTATCCCTTCAAAAAATCCCTTGCATTTGACCTTCAACAAACAACACAACCTTTCTCACATCACAATCTTTAAATATGTAACTTCTCAGGTAGGTTAAAAACAATAAATAGCAAATGAAGGCAACCGTCTTATGTTGCAACAAAAATATTTCATCCCTATAAAGGAACAGTGCACTCTTTAGTTCTTTGTCAGTTTTATGGTTTCTTCATATATTTTCTCCTTTTCTGTAAAAATAAAATGCCTGCAATGACCTGAAATCCCAAAAGAGGGGTAAAACGTGAAAAAAGAAAGAGAAAAAAAACATCCTCTGTCCTTATCAAAGAAATTTCAGAAACAGAAAAAAAATTCGGGGCGGGGAGAGAACGTAAAACTTGAGGAGTGTAGAAAAGAAAACAACAAAGGAGAAAAAACGCAAAAGGTGTGGGTGGTGGTGGGGGGGAGACAAAAAAAGAACTCAAAAGGAGTAAAATGGTGAGCCCCTAGTGCAGCGCGGCCAGTCTGTTGTGGAGAGAGGAGAGAGAGGAGGGGCGCGAGTCTGCAGGACGGATCGTGAGAGAAGGAAGGCGAGGTTGGGATGGCCAGACGGACCAAGTGGAACGCGAAGGGTCGGGAGTTCCCCCTCCATCTCTCCAGCGCTGCGTTTAGCGTCTTCTCGACCCCCCACCAACGACGGGCTCTCTACGCTCTCTACGGGGCTGGGTGCGCGCCATTGGCCCCCCGAGCGCCGCGCGTGCTCACTTGTTGTTAATGAGCAGCCCGCCCACCCAGCGGAGCTTGCAGGCAAACCACCGCCTGAGGGGACAAAAGTATTCGTAATGGAACTGCTCAAACTCGGGCGTTTGGCGGATATCACGTAAAAATGCAATGTCAAGGTCGGACTCGGTGAGGATGATGAGGAGGAGGAGCAAGACAAAGAGGAGCCCAATGGTCACAAGGAGCAGGCGGAGGACACTTAAAATAAACTTATTCACCTGTTCCGCTTCGCTGAGCGACGAGAGGCCCACCCCCGCGCCCAGCCCGGACACCAGGGCCCTACCGTCCGGCCCGAGGTCGCCCGCTTCGCCCGCCGACGGCGTGCCGGCCTCCGACTCCTTCTCCTCCTCGATGCTGCAGGGGGCGCCGTTGATCTGGCGCGAGACGGCCAGCTCCATGCTGTGCTCGGCCACCGGCGTGGGCAGCACGCTGTCCGACGGACTGTAGGCCTCGTCCGAGATGATGGCCTCGCTGCTGCCGCCGCTGGCCTCCGTCGCTTGGCTGCGGGAGCGCGGCATGAAGGAGTCACCGTGGGAGACGGAGCGCACCGGCGTGGAGTGGGCGCTGTCACGGAGGGACTCCAGACCTAGGAAGGTGGAGGGGGGGAGGTGGGGTTGGGTGGGGTGTGGAGGTCATTTGGAGACAGGGGTGGAAGGGTAAAAAGGAACAAGGAGAAAGTAATGTTAGTGCAGTGAAAACTAAAGAAAGAAGGTACGTGGGCTAAGTGCTTCCCACGATTATGACAACTCACAAGGGCCACTGGACTGCAGTTGATGTCTTGTTAAAATTATGTCCCCATGTACACACACACACACACGCAAACACACACACACGCAAACACACAGACAGACACTTTATCCTCATTATCACACCTTTAACAGTATAAATAGAATTATGTGGATATGTCATTTACCTTTTATATATATAATTTCAAAAACAACATTATCATAGCACATTATCGTTATTGAGGAAAAAACACCTCTATTTGTTCAGGTTAAACAGAACTTCGCTCCAGGGCTTAGTATCTACCATGTAGCCTAATTCACTAACTAATGGGCCTTCCACATGATTACACAAAATTGGAATCGTAATCGATAAAATCTGAATTATACACAACCTCACTGGACAGAGGGAGCAAGCGTAATGGGATATCTACCAGGGACCAGTTACTATACTGTACATGAAGCAGACAAACTGACTCCAGAGAGGGAGAAGAAACCTGATCATGGCTTCCCCAGAACATTTGCTTGGGGCCTCTGCTTCTCCGACTGGGCGATAATGTGAAGGGACAGCCACGCGTCCAGCAGCCCTGTAGGGACGTGCTAGCAAGGGCTAACTTCCTGCTCTCAGCCGGCGTCTAGACTGCCGACTGACCGACAATCCGCTAAGAACATCTAATATGTGTAGGAAAGACAACACAGAGGGCTGTCACTAACTATTAGCACTTTTGTGCTGTTACTGAAGCAGCACACTGCAGTCTGTAGCGGGAGACTCTCTTCTTGCTTTGGTTGTCACTTTCTTTCTTAGTCAGATTGCCGTTAAAATCAGAGATAGCCAATGCTGAGGGATTTGATTATATGGTGATCTGAACTATGATGAACAAGTTTGAGTGTGTTTATATGTGTGAATATGACCAAATTCAAGGGACACAACCCTTTTGTTTAGGACTGCAGGCTGACATTTAACAAGCAATCTTTTGGAAATAGCAGTGGGATCAAAGACACAGTGGTCCATTACAACTAAAGCCCTCAGCTGTTTCAGAGACTAAGACACACTGTGGTAATGGTACCACTCTCTGCAACATAGCGGACTACATGCAACAAACACTGCCCAGCCCTGTGTTTTCTTACCATATGAGGCTGGTTGATTTATTTACACCCAACATTAAGGCTAAGTTCAGCCGACTCTACTGGCTTCTCTGGTAATACCCTACTTACAGGAAGCTATAATTAACCACAGGGGCGAGTAAAAAAGCTCCAGCTAACAGAGGGGGAAGTGAGTGTCCGGAGGAGCAACATTTATGCTATTAACAACATTGACAACACAGAAGTAGCCTACACAAATCCAACGGACAGGAAAACCAAAAATAAATAAATGCATATATTATATTATTTAAAACATATAGAATATGATGTAATTTTAGTCATCTCTTATCACACTGCATAAATGTTTGAAAAACCAAGCTGTATTTACATCCCTTAAACACACGACTTTGAGCCTATGCAAGTAGCCCTTCAGTGTGTTTTGTTTTTTAGTCATTGCTGTGTGGACAGTGTAAATCTCCTTGGGCAGGTGCTGTCAAAGGCATATTTCTTTCATCTCCTCCTTCTGCTAAAATTCCACCTCATAAGCAGACATAAATCCCCCCTCCATTTCTTTTTTAAACACAGCATGTCCTTTCTCTAGGAATCCAAACGGCAGGGCAGCAGAGGAGAAACAGATGATCTTCTGCTGAGTATTAAACATTCCTGACAGTGTTGCCGCTGATATATATTACCCCCTCTCCATTCTGACCGACTGAGATTAGGGTTTCATGTCCCTACGACGCAGTCTGTTTAAAGTTCTTCATTCACAATCGCAAGGAAAAAATCTCCCCAAGGAGAACTGTAACTGACTAAGGAGATAATGTACTTTTAGATTAAGGATTCATTTGTTCTGAGTGTTTTTGTGTATGTGTGCATGTGTGTATGTTTGTGTGTGTGTATGTACTGTATGTGTGTGTGTGTGTGTGTGTTTGTGACAGAGTCAGTGTTGTTGTCCTGTGGTGTCCAATCACGCTGAAAGAGCTCCTGAAAGAAAGAGCTCCTGGTAATGTAACGTCTGAGAAAACAAAACGCAGTTCACAAAGTTCAAGAGCAAAAAAACAAATGTTGAAATTATCTGTCATTGCTCTGGAGAATACAAGCGTGTGCGAATATGTTTGAAATCAAAGTCAGATGTCAGATCAAATAAGAGAATGGCAGATCAAACTGAATCTAGGAGAGACCAAAAATAAAATGCACGTAGATGACAAGGAAAACCCATTATTCAAAGCCAAATGGCACTGTGCTGAAATCTCACTTCCTGAAGCATCTAAAGCCAATCTCAGGAAAACCCAGGGTTAAGGTAAAATTTCAACAAACTCAGAGGATTAACATCCCACCATAAGTGTCAAAGGAAGAGAAAAAAGCCCTTGATTTCCTCCAGTGCTGAATAAGACTGAAATGATTTCACAGCTGAGACGTTCAAAAGCGTGCCACCTTTCAGCATCCCATCAGCCATAAATGATCCAGGAGTGATTTAACTCCACCCACTCATATACTCTCTCTGCCCATTCAACCCAACGCACATACACCTACACATACACACTGCCATTGTATTACCTTCAGAAGGTGGGACTGTCATGACCATGGCAGGAGGTTTGCCGGGCCCCCTGGATAACGGACGGGCCGCGGGGAGCGGGGCCGCTTGCGCCCCTCCCGAGACCCCCTCCTGCTCGCCCGTCAGGGACGGGTATAGGGGCAGTACGCCCAGGGCCTTCCCCAGCAGCCGCGGCCCCAGGCTGAGCACACGGACCTTCACGTCGCGGTAGCAGTGGTTGATCATGCGCAGGTGCACGTTCACCCGAGTGGTGATGCGGATCAGACACTTCACCATGGTGGCGTCTTATGGCTTTGCAAGCGCGCCGAAAAAGCAAAGAAACTTGAAAAGAAATGGTTGTCTACAGCGACTGCGGTTGTGGTAGCAGACTTCTGGTCTAGAAGGCCCCCTCTCCGGCCTGGATGTCCCTCCGTCCCCTATCCTCAGCTGGTGACTGTGGAGTGCACCAGACACACCGTTTGCTTGGCACACTCTGGCTGGGTTGCACTATGGGGGACCGTGAGCAACAGGCTCAAAGGACACACACACAC
>JAGFZM010000001.1:901405-927746 GCA_017657215.1 Limnothrissa miodon | reverse complement strand
GTGTGTGTGTGTGTGTGTGTGTGTGTGTGTGTGTGTGTGTGTGTGTAAAGTAAAGTATGTGAGTGTGCATCTAAGTGTGTATTGGTATGTATATCTATACTGTACATCTATATCTAATGTTTATGTCTAATTCTAATCTAATCAATCACTGCATTCATGTGTACATGTGTTTGTAAGTCAGAGTATATGTGCACATGCTTGCATTTCTACTTAAATTCAGTTGCAGGTTTGCAATGCCCAGGTGTGTGGGCATGTTTGTGGCAGACGGTGTGTGGCTCTGTATTCCCACAGGCAACTGACCACTCCACTGCATCTCTCTGGCACTAGTTTGAGTCAGGCCGCCCACGGTGGCCAGAGCTACCTCCTAATGACAGCTCTGACCATTGGCAACGGCTCCGTCTGCCCTACAATGACCCCCTGACCTTCCAGGGCACCTGCTAAATGACACACACACTAACACACGTGCACACACACACACACACACACACACACACACACACACACTCACATTCATGCCAGCCACAACTATAGTGTTTGTAATTTAGGGCAGAAGGTTGTCCTGATTACTCTAATTTTTAACACCAAAAAAAGCAAATCAAACTGCGGGATGGGTGCGTTTGTGGCACTTTGAGGACTACAGTACAAAAGAGTCCAAATCACTGTGGTATTAAGCTCTCAACACTAAACCCAAACACAGCGAGCCTTTTGCCTCACAGGTGCACAATTTCATGAGTTTCAGTGTAAATTCAATTTCATTAGAATACCAGAGACTAGACAAAGCTGAAAAGGCAGAGAAGCCACAGTACTTAACAGCTTGCAGCTTTTCATGAATAAAAAATCATTAAAATGAATATTATGAAAGGGGCAGGCATCTGACAGTTTATACAATACAATGAAGACAACGAAGACAGATGGGAAAATGCCAGCTCAGGTGTCTTACATGAGTTCAGTCTTGTGGATCTCAGCAATTCGACGCTCCAGCTTCTCCGAATGTTTGGGGAAGAACTGGAATTTGGAGCTGTAGCCTTCCGGGTGCTTCCCCGGATCATAGTCCCCAATCTCAGCTGAAAGAGGCACAACACAAAAAGATTCAATTACACAAGGTAACACACACACACACACACAAACACACACATGGCACCCTTTCTGATTCCCTTCACTACACACAGTACCTGATCCATCACCTAATCCCACTTTCAGTCAGTGGAAACACTGATGCAGTCTGTAACTATTACACAGACTGGAAACAATAAGGATACTATGAAATCTTCTGATAATGATAAAGCAGCACACTCAGCAAAACAAAAAACAATGCTGCAAATCTAAAAACTGCAGAATATCTGCATAAGTGTAGCCTTTTTTTAAATGTATTTAATTTCATTTGGAATTTGGGATGTGTGATTAATACTAATTGTTGTGCATGTGGCTCTACGTGGAAGTGCTGTGAGTGTGTAAATGGTGGTCAGCAGGGCCAAACAGGAGCGTCTCCCTGCCTTTGTTTACTCTGTGTTTCATGCTGCTCAGAACCCTCCAGGCAGCGCTGACAAATTTCTTCTTGAGATGAGGTGACAAAGCAGCACATCTTTAATTCAACAGGGTTTCACGCACATACACACACGTACATGTAACTACACACACACACACACACACACACACACACACACACACACACACATACACTCGTGCACACACACCTTCCACACACATGCTCATACACACACGCCCAGCCTGGTATGGTACTGGCAGTCCTGCCAAAGGACCCGTGCTCATTCCCCCTTGCTCTGCACTTTCAGTCTGATACTTCCTCTTCCTCTGTTCGAAACTGCTGGCACCCGAGTCCTTGGGTGAGCAAGGACAACAGGCACTCGGCACAAACCTCCCTTTGAATAATACTGGCCCTCAGATAGGATCTGATTATATGTGGAGATGATGATACAGTGTATGGAAATATAGTCCTGGGTTTTATCAGTGTTACAAATCAGTGTGTCTTTGTTAAGGTTCATTATTAGGAAGGAAACAAGCCTAAGATCTAAGAGGTGGAAATTGTAATGCTTTTTAAAAACTCACAGAGGATCAGCAACCGGGGAGATATCTTAGGGGCATTTAGCAAATGATACCAAGAGATCTGGAAATGTTATGGTAAATTCTTAACAAATCCATTGAGAAGAAAAAAATATATACCGGAAGAAACCACCAGCTCTTTCATGACTGTGGTGGGGTGTAATAGCAAAATCAGGCAAAGGAGAGTTGGCCAACGTGAGCCCCAATAAATGAGTGGATGGGTGAGTGTGTGGGTGGGTGAGTGAGTCGATGGGTGAGTGAGAGGGCGAGTGAGTGAACGGGTGAATGAGTGAATGAGTGGGTGAATGACTGAGTGGGTGAGTGGCTACGTGGGTGAGTGAGTGAGTAAGTGAGTGAGTGAGTGTAATGGCCAAAGGCCCTCTCCCCTGCCTGTCGCTTTGTGTTACCTTGCAGGATGTAAGCAGCCAACATGGCAGCATCAGAGGTTTTACACAGGAGGCGGCCATGGTACAGATCTCTCTTGATCTGCAGGAAGACGAGATACCTGCAAAAACAAAAACCCACAAAACATTACATCTGCCCAACAAGAGTAGCTTTTAAAACTAGAGACAGTACTGTGTCTTATAAAACTAGTGACTTTGGTTTATAAAACAAGTGAACATGGTTTATAAAATAAGAGACAGGGGTTTATAAAACAAAAGACAGTGATTTATAAAACAAGTGACCAGGGTTTATAAAACAAGTGACTGTAGCTTATAAAACAAGAGACAGTAGCATGTAAAACAAGAACAATAAGAGAGATTAAAGACAATGCCTTTGAATACAGTGGTAAAACAAAGCCACCTACAATCATATTAAAAGCATGTTGATTTCCTCTTTCCTTGGGGCCATTCTACATATTTCTTTTTGATATGGTGGAAATGAGATTTTGGTAATTAGCCAGCAGGCTCACAAATAGATAAGAGAGACTGAATAAAAGTAAAGCAAAGAGAGAATAGAGAATCCAACTGACAAAGAAAGGAAAGAAAAATAAAGGGAAGAAAGAAATACAGAAAGAAGAAAACAGAGAGAGAGAAAGAAATAAAGTCAACATGTAAGGTAGAAATGCCCAAGGCAGACAGCCCCTTTGTCTAGTCCTCTCCTGTGGCAGCCTGGAGAAAACATCAGAACCAAACATCCCGACGGCAGCCGCATCCTCATCCGCATCCCCAGGGGCTCAGCGGGGCACCAAACAACTTCCTCTCTATGCCTCTCCCTCAAAACTTCTCCAGCCAGCCAGCCAGCCCCGCTGCTCACCACCTGCCACAGGCCAGCAGGGCACCCGAGCCTCCATCAGTCCAGCGGGGCTGTGGGTGAGGCATAGGTCGGAGGACACTCTTCCCCCACCCGGGCCCAGACCCCCCACAGATGCCTGGCTGTCATTGGGCATGCTGGTGAATAAAATAAGAAACCTTTTCCTGCCTTATCACAGGTGCGCTAGCTTATCACCACGGAGAATGGAGCCTTGTGGAGCCGGCGTGAGAACCGGCAGCAATTACTTGCTCTCAGCAAGCGATATCAGATTTCATGTGGGATCCTTCTCACCTTATGCAGGTGGCTTTCCCCAAAGCAATCGTCTTTTACGTCCAAAACTGACCAAAAGCTACTAGTATTTCTGTTCAGAAACTACGTGCGATAAAGAGAAAAATAAATGGCACGAGGCCTTATTAGCAGACACTTTCAGGGTGCTACGAGCTACACACAGTTATTGCTGGCACCACCAGATACATTCCTGACCCACATATTGCCTTTTCATGGCAAACCTGTTATTCACACAGGCAAACTAAACCGTGTGAATGTCATTCACGGGTTTTGAAGGACAGCCACTAAAAGGCAGCACACCCAGTCACTTAGCTACTCTCTCACACACACACACACACACACACACACACGAATATGAATAAATTCACTAGGACCTGACCACACAATACCTAGGCTATAGAACTGAAAGAAAGTGAATGCAGCACTTTGTTGTCTTCACTCAGGTGCTCCCTTCCCTGCAATGGTGATTTAATCATCTATGACAGCACACCTGATATAATGAAATATCATATCAATTGGGGATAAGGCTCAGGAGGCCTGTGCTGATGGACTCAGAGATCCTGTTCCCTCCTGTTATGCAAGTCTTAATCCTTCATTTTGTAATACTACTACTAATAATAATAATAATAATAGATATAATAATAATACTAATAATAATAATACTAATAATAATAATAGATATAATAATAATAATAATAATAATACTGTTTTATTAGACCAGGGAGAAATGCTGCTGTTTAACATGGTCTGGACTGACCCAAGCATGACCCAAGCTTTGACCTCATTCACTTGTCGAGGCGAGAGAAGCCTCTTGGTGTCATGGCATCTCTGTAGCTTCCTCTTTCTTCCTGTCTTTCTTTCTGTTACCATACATTGATCACTCTCTCCATCTTTAGTGTGAGGCTGGTTGAGTGACACACACACACACACACACACACACACACACACATGGGCGACATATCCTCAAGCCAAGATACACAAGGTCAACTAGCATTGTGTGCAGTATGTTCTTTTCTTCATCTATGTCTATCTCTCAATCTCTCTCTCTATTGCAAACAGGCTGTTGGATAGCTGTTTTTGTGCTTTTGAAGACACTTTGCTCAGTGACCTCATTTGAAATTGTAGGAGGGAAAGGATGGATTGGGCATTGAGGATGGGGGGTCTGGGTGTGCAGTCAGGTGTGCTGAAGTGAGTTGTACCTCTACTAGCTGGAGGCTAATCATGTATCATTTATTGTAAGCAGTCACTGACCACCAGCCACCAGCCTCTCTACTCTCTACCACTTCATCAACCTATCCTTCTTCAGCAGTCGTACAAAACAGGGAGGACAAACAGAGATAAAAAGAGAAAGAGAGAGAGACAGAGGGGAGAAAGAGAGGACGACATCAAAGGACAGTATAAGGAGTATAAGGAGAGAAATGAGGCTTCCATCCTGTTTTAGTCAGCAATCTTAGGGTAGGCTTTCACAGATGCTCACAGCTCGGAGAGGCCCTTTTCCAGAAGTGTGTTACCCGTTTCAATATTGATGCTGTTTTTAGGCTGCTTGCTGTTATTTTAATTATGAAGACGGAGCCCTTCAATAGAGCTGCCGCCACAAGAAGGCCTGTTCCATCCAAGCAGACTCTCACCTCCGGAGGAGAGGAGGCACTGCTTACGTAACGCCTCAGACATACATGTAAGTGCGTCTCAGTCTTTTACTTTCCCTGCTGTGGCAGAGCAACATCTCCTCAACAATGCCAGCAACTTGGACGGGGAAATGACACAAAATGCCTCATCCAGTCGAATCGTGTTTGAATAATTAAAAATAACTCGCTTGAAATCACTTCCCAAAATGTTTAAAACAATCGCTCATGCAAAACCTTTCTGCTGGTGAAATAAATAAACAGAATAACAAAAGACCAACATCTGTTCTGTCACGAAGCACTGCTGGCAGCACTGCAGTGCACAAAATGTATGAGCGCGCATAAGTGCTGACAACGGCGACAGCAGTTACAGACTCTCCTGAAGAAGGCACACTCATAAACACAGCTGGCGGTGTTCCTTCCAACCCCGACGCTCATCGCCACACACACACACACACAGCCACACACAGCTCATCTCCTTTCAGCTTGCACTGCAACGTACACCTGTGACAAGTGAATGGGGGCCAATATGGTGTTGCATGGATTCGTACGACAACCAGCTATTACGTCTTCTATAGCTGCTCAAAGAACTGCATGTCTTTAAGGAACACTCCAGACCTGGATAGGAGACAGATGCATAAGGAGAGAGCTGAGCACAAATGCATAGTTGAAAAAGAAAGAAAGGGAGAGGGAGTGTGTGAAGAAGAAGCAGCACTAGACCTCAAGGAAGAGAAAGAGGGGTGGGTGGTTATAGGAGACTGATAGACCTACAGCAGAGGAGAGTTGGGGGAGCCTCGGTCAGCCCATTTATCACCAGTGACTGCCAGTGGCCTGCAGAGAACCACACTCCCTGGTCTCCCCACCATCTCTTGCTCTGTCACGATGCTTCGGCTGTACAGGGCTCTAATGAAGCCCATTACACAGAGCCCTGTCCAATTACCACCATACTCACACTCCTCCACCACACCCTCTAATCAGCTCATCTACCATAGGCTGGTGACATGCACACACACACACCTCTCAACTTGTGACAATCTCATAACAACCAATGGTTTCATAAAATTGCCATTTGTTATCACTGTAGTGCCTATAATTGGAGGCCAAGTTAAAAAACTCCATCAGACAGGCAAGCAGGCACGCAGGCAACAGAAGGAGAGGGGCTAATCGGCGTTGCTCTAAGGCTTGGTGCATTACACTCCAGCTGGACTCATCCCCACTCTTGGCCTAGCACAGCAGCTGGCTCTCCTCAGAATAGTTATCCTTCTCTCTCTCTCTTCCTCCCTCTATGTGTGTACCAGTGTGTGTGTGTGTGTGTGTGTGAATCATTCACTCCACATCAAAAAGTGGAATGACTCAACAGAGTCCAGGAACTCAGACGACAGACAACCGCACCCATGAAAAAATCACCTGCTTCCAACAGCAGAGCAGCCTAATAGTGTTCAGAAACGAGAAGGACGAATCCTGCATCCTCAACAACCCACCCAAAAATCACTTTATGCAAACCCAGGACTCTCTGACCAGATGCTTGTCCAGCTAATATAACCTTTCTACTGATCCCTTGGTGTGGATTATGTTGACCTTCCTGGCTCACAGCCACACTTTGCACTACTGCTAAAAAGAGCCAAAACCATCTCTGCATGTGTGCCACAAGGGTCATTTCCTGTCTGAGTGGTTGTGGTTTAAAGCCTCATCATCGCCGGCAGTTTCACATCCATTCACTGTCTAATTAATTCAGGCTTAAAGTAGTCCTGTGCTGATGCCCCAGCTTGAGCACCCCTGTCTGCCTTGCCAAAAAGACTGACCACGTCTGGGTCCGTAGGCTACATTGATCCAGATATCCCAATACGGACAAATGTCATTTATTAGCATTTGCTTTTCACGCATTGCTTTTTAGCTTTTACAGAACAAAACATTTAGCGTATGCAATTTCACTATATGTCTTCCGTTCATTTTTCAATATGTGTGACAAATAAACTTCTTGATCCTTGATCCTGTAGTACAAAACTGTGGAGAAAATGAGAGAGAAGGAGAAACAGCAAGAAAAACAGAGAGAGAGTGAAAGAGAGACAGACGGATGGAGGGAAAGAAAGCGAGAACAAGAGGCAAAGGGAGGGAGAAAGTAAGGGGGAGCGAGGTGTTGTGCAAGCTGGAGTGGCTAACGTGCATGTCTGAAGGCAATGTGTGGGTGGCCTAGTCTACAGTATCTCCCAGCTCTAAAATACTACACTAACCAAGCTACACACACCAGCTCGCTTTCAAGTACGTGGACCTTGAAGCCTTTAAGACTTTGGCACACTCTGTAGTTGAGTTAGATCATACGCTGTATTTGTATTCTCTTCCAGTTGCCATATTTTGGCACAAAGCACATGCTCCAAAACGCACATCGTGCATGAGTAGTTGTTAAGAAAGCAAGTTGTTTGAGTGGGAACTAAAAAAAGGGGCATAACATAATGAAAATGACGGAAAAATGCTTTCTATGAGAAATTTCGGTGCCATATCTAGTGCTATCTCGGTGCGATAAAAAGCGTGCCTAAGCAAAGACAGGTCCCACAAAGACAGAACATCATATTAACACAACCAACCAGAGGAAAACACACACACACAAACACACACACACACACACACACACACACACACACACACACACACAAGTGCAAGTACAAGTTTTGATGTCACTGTTAGCCCCTGGTTAACAACTAAAGTCAGCTTGGGTAAGGCCTCCGAGGAGTCCGAGTGGTCAGAGAACGCACCTGGTGATTTCCTCCTTGAGTGCAGCAGGATCCGGTGGGTAGAACTTCACCCTCAGACACATGGTGAAGGGAGGCTGGGCTGGAGAAGTGAACACACACACACACAAACACACACACACCTTGACACAAAGAGCATATCTGCACCCACACCACCACCACCCAGCAGGACCCCTCTAAATGTCAACGCTAACCTTTCACATTAAGCCACTCAGGGATCTAATGGCTCTTATAGATTAGGCCTCTCAAAATCACATCCTGTCCTTTCACTTCAGCTCCTATTAGGGGCCTTCCAATACTGCCATCCAACCCAGACGAGATGGCATCTCAGTACACATTTATTATGGATAAAGTAGCCCGAAATAAATGTGATGATAAAAAACACATACACGCATATATCCACTCTGTGCTAAAGTGAGTTGAACACATTGTAATGAAGGATACTTACATTTCATCTGCTTAGAGATGGACTTTGTGAACTCCAGCCAATGCTGAAAGATAAAGGAAACATGCATACACACACACACACACACCCATGCACAAAGTTGAATAAGATATAGATAACAGTAAATATCACATTGCAATTTTTGCAGTACCACTGAAAGCTTTAGTTATTTTACTGTCCGTATATTATACGTTCATTGAATCGCTTTGTATTGATTTAGAAATTGATTGAATACCCTAGTGTAATGTACTGGATCCCTGAACAATTTGTTCAGGCACAATGCAATGCATTCGGTGTAGTATCATAATTCTCAACATTATCACATCTTAACTCTACAGTAGATTCACATTCATCCTTGCACTTTCTGACCCTTTCAAGAAAAGTTTTAACATTGATCCATACAATATCATCAGCACAGGATGCAAAGCCCTTGGCATGGGAAGAGAGAGAGAGAGAGAGAGAGAGAGAGAGAGAGAGAGAGAGAGAGATTTAACGGTCTGCCCCTCTGCCACTTTCTGTTAACCCACACATTAACATGCATCAAACACCGTGCCAGGATTCTATCAATACCATCATGGTGGGCATCTTGTACCCACCAGCCCCATCCAGACATATGAACCCTTAAACTGTGTGTGTCATTCACAAACTGAAAAATAAACATCCAGCAAAGGGACAGAATTTAAGTGTGTTGATATGGTGGGAGTAAAAGACCTCCAGCACTGGGCCTGCTTCCTACGATATCATTGGCTGTTGTCCTCTCTAGCCTATTTGTTCAGGCAGTGTGTGTCTTGTTGAGAGATGTTTTGCACTGTCAGTGCTGCCCTATCCACTCTAGTTTGAGAAGCACCACAGACAGTTCTTTCTAGACAGCAGCCTCAGGTCCGCTCTATCACAAGACAGCCACCTCATTACATTGACAAAAGTTGCGCATGTGAGTTTGCAAGAAAGATGAATTTACTAGGGGTCAGGTTTTTATGGAACTTGCTAGAACCTATTCAATTTTAAACCATATGCAGAATCACTGGACATTTGGTTTCACTTTTTTTCATAATACATAATATGGCATGTGGTGCAGCCAAGGCCTGTGCTCACTGACTGCCCTCCGAGTTATTATTAATGCCAGTTGACATGAGGGCGTCCCAAAGGGGGTTAACAGCAAGAGCAGGGCAAGAGGCATGGTGTGTTAAAGCATGTATTCTGTCAGGTTAATCTTCACTGCACACTCTTCAAACATCCCAAGGGTGAGCAAACATACAGCACTTGAAGACATGAGCTAGCGCTAACAGATGCTACGATAACTAATGACTGTGCACACTGGCAATAATGACCGATGTTTTATTTAATTAGAGGACCCATTAACCAGGGACTGTAGTTACACTAGATAACCTCAGTGAAACGCTCCTGTCAGAGCTCCTGTTGATTGCTGCAGTTGGCTGGCAACCAAGTTATTTGGAGCTGAGTTTAAATATTTGTTGAATTTTATGATGCCAGTAACCTTGTGTGTACACGAACCTGATGAATGAGTCAGCTCTTTCTGAGAAGCTGACTCACTTCAGAACAAACATAACCCTGAACGGACACAGATTTCCTCAGATTGATTCTGTCAAAAACACAATGCAGTGCAGTGCAACAGTGTTCCTTTACCCTAAAAAAATGGCATCTTATTTTGTGATATTGACTGTGATATCCCTGTGATATTGAAAGTGATATTGAAAGTGTGCTTCCCCACCCATCCCCTCCACCCACCTCCTCTAGCCCCAAACCCCTACCTTAAAATAGGAGCTGTGAATGGCAGCGGAGGAAATGGAGGATCAGCGGGTTCCTCGCTCTCCCTCTGCAAATCCACTTCCAAAATCATACACACGTGAATTCTTCATGAATCAGCCGGCACAAGCACCACACTTCCCAACAGCCTGACCTCACCCCGCACACCCCACACCGCACACACGCACAGATACACGCACGCACAAACACACACCACTCTTCCATCTATCTCTCTTCCAGTGCCTTGGTGAGGATAATAAGCATCTACGCGTTCTGACAGATGAAATGGGTTTTTGCACTCAGAGAAGGTGAGGAGAGATGCAGTGATGGAGAGTGATGAATCTCCATGCCAGGTCTGTGTCACTTTGGACCGCCCCGCTTGCAACACACACACACACACACACACACACACACACACACTCTCACGCTGTCTCTCTCTCTCCTCCCTCTTTCTTTTCACACATACACTTTTTCCTCTGGGCAAAAGCATGACCAGAGGAATGCACTCACCCGTTGCTTGTCTGGATCCACATATCTGATGCCAAAGTAGTCCTTCTCCAACAGGTTGAGATGGTGGCAGATCAGGTCGAACAGATACTGTCCCTTAGCATCCCTCTGCAAGAAAATCACACAAACCGAGAAGCTCAACTCCAGTCATTCTGGAAATAATCAAGTTAAGGAAGGCCTTTTTCAGCGACGCGCTTTATTCTGTGTCTAAAACCTCCGCGTCAGGCCGACAGAGGAAAAGAGGATTTTAATTGCTGATAGCAAAATGCGATTCTCATTTCTCAGACCCTCCAGAGATAGCTCAGATTTATTCAATATTAATGCGCAGCCACAGCCATATGCGCTAGCGCAGGCCAAAAATGGAAAGGCATGGAAAAAAAACAGAAGGGAAAAAAACTCCTCAGCTAAAAAAAGCTCAGGAAAAGATAGAGAGAGAGATAGAGAAAGAGAGAGAGAGAAAGGGAGAGAAAAAATGGGAAAGGAGAGTGTTTGCTAAGTAGTAGGTGAACCATTATAAAGGAGCATCTGGATGGTGACCTCCTCTCCCCTGGGCTAACAGGGCATTGCCCCCTTTCTACTACCCTGGGACAGACTTGGATCCTAAACCTGCCAATGGCCCGTGCAGGATTGTTAGACTAGCCCTTTCATACAGTAATAGACTGGCAACAAGTGAGAAAATTCCCACAGGATTCTTCATTTGATATACATAGTCCTTTTTTCCAGTTAATATACTATATGTAGAATGTCAAGTCAAGGATCTAAGAAAGCTGCACAGAGACTGCTCTGGATACCGTAATTATCTGTCCATTTACACAACCACCTCTATGAAGGATCAAACCACTACAGGCAGAAGCAACGGTATAATGATGTACCAAGGGAGCATATTGTAGCATTATTTTAATGTAATGGAATATATTATCTCAAGGTCCATAGCACAAACTATAAGAGATAACAGTGCTATTTTGGCTCACGTTATAGCGCCAACTTTTCGGGCAATAATAGCACACTAACACCATCATCAGGCGCTAACGGGGGGAACAGAAAGTAACAGCATTAATCATGTGAGACATTCTTTGATAATTGTTGTGTACATGTAGCATTTTGGGTCTGAGAAACTGATTGTCCTGTATAGGTGTGTGTGTGTGTCTACGTGAATGTGTGTGCGTGTAGCATGTGGGCCTGAAAATCTGACTGTATGTGTTTGTGTATGTGTGTGTGTGTTTGAGAGAAAGAAACAGTGTGTGTGTGTGTGTGTGTGTGTGTGTGTGTGTGTGTGTGTGTTTGTGTGTGCATGTGTGTGTGTGTGTGTGTGTGAGTATGGGCGGAGTGTCAAGAGCTGCAATTTTGCATCGCTGAGCACCTGCCCGACTCTTCCTCTCCCTCTATCCCCTTCTGCACACTTGAAAGCGTCGTCAATCTCA
Organism: Limnothrissa miodon; assembly: GCA_017657215.1. Classification (NCBI taxonomy): domain Eukaryota; kingdom Metazoa; phylum Chordata; class Actinopteri; order Clupeiformes; family Clupeidae; genus Limnothrissa; species Limnothrissa miodon. Next base: position 915,637 of record JAGFZM010000001.1, on the reverse strand, counting down.
GTACACTTATTTGCATTTCAAAAACCAAGTGCAAATATTGCTTCCTCCCACCCAAAAAATAACAATAATAATGAACTTGGGATGAAAAAATGATTGCAATTCAGCATCGTTTCTCTGGCAAACCCTAACAATTAGCTTTTTCCCCTCTTCCACATTGCCAAGGGCCAACTGGTGGCAGGCAGCTTGTGATATTTGCATAAGCAGACACCTTTGTGAGATTATGGATCATTGCAATAGTGCACTGGCGAAGTAATCAACCTGTCTCTCGGTGGGTGGTGAGGCGGATCAGACATTACCATGCAGTCTGACGCCATTTCCGTTCCTCAGCACCGCTTGTCAACTAGAACGCCCTCTACAGAGGTGCAAAAACTAGCCTCTAGGAAAAGCACAATTTCCAGCTGCGTGCTTTGAAATGACATATCCGGTCCATCATGACATTTGCAACTTACATTACACATGGACCTATTCAAAATGTTCCTCAGTTGAATTCTGCAATGCTTTGAATGAATTTCAGCTTGTACACAACATTGTTTCTGAGGCTTTGGCCCACATAGACTGCATGAGGTCTGGAACATTAAGTGATTGCATCTATGACTTTCTCCTCAATAAATCTGATATGGAAGAAGGGCCCAGGGCGTGATAAATCAATGGCACTGCATGTGCCGGAGATTAATGGCTAACCCCCACCATCCCAACACTACTTCTCCCCACCTCCCCTGTGCCAGGTCCCTAAGTGGCGCGGACTAACCAGCCATGCAAGAGACTGTGCTAGAGCAATGTGCCCCCGGAAGGCACTCCAGTCTAAGACTACTCATTTAATGGAAGCCCCTCATGATGAGGTCAAATGACAGGAAAGGCATCAGACGAAGGTGAATCCAGGCGTTCCAGAGCATCTGCAGGTGTTGCGTGACAGTTAGTGGTGGTCGCAGGGGGGAGGAGAACTAAGGGGAGAAGGGCAAGAGGGAGGAGGAGAGGCCCACTTCAAGGTGAGAGGTGTCATGCATCAATTCGTGATGCCATGAGAGGTGTCATGCGTCAATTTCCTAGATGTGGTGCTGCAGCTGGGAGGGAGGGGTGCAGCGGTGACCTACCAGTATGACATATTGTACAGTAAAACAATCACACGTTTGAGGAAGGTCTACACCTTCTGTCTCCAGAGATACTGGGACACCCTACACATAGTGTGAACTGGATTTGTAAGCTAAGTTTGTGTGTGTGTGTGTGTGTGTGTGTGTGTTTGCAATATACTTTGCAATATACAGTACTCTGTATAACACCCACATACTGACACAAGCACCTTCCACTGACACACACACACACACACACACACACACACACACACACACAGCATTATACCTCCGGTCATATTCAATGCACAAACATGGATAACAATCTACTATGTAAAGGTTACACACTAGTACATGCTTTCCTGAATATTCACTACTACTGGTATCATATTTATACTTAGGCCTTCACAGTCAATAGGAGGTCATAGAAACACCCACACACATGCACAAGACATGACACACACCCACACCCACACACACGAGCACATGACCAAAGAGACAAAGATGCAGCATTTGTTGCAGACTACAAGCTGCACACTAGTTTCTCCTCATCATAGAACTATCTTTTTCTTTTAAAGTTAGAGTGTCTATTTTGGTCGAGCTGGCAGATGGGGCCAGTGGACCTTGAAAGCGCACGTTCGAGGCATGCCAAGCACAGTTATCTGTGGGCGGGTGGGCAGGCGGCAGAGCAGAGCGGAGGCCTTGGAGAAGAGCCTCTCACGCAGAACAACAGGATCCCGCTGGGGCTGCTGGAGCAGGAGCTGGTGCTCAAGAGCGGCTACGCTCACTACTGTCTGCAGTCATTAGCTGCTAACCGCTAGGGTGGTCATCAGTCATCTTATTATTAACCAAAACACGGACGGAATGTGTGTTGATGATGATAAATGACAAAATGGAAAATGTCTTGAGGAAATCAGACTTGGAATTGTCAGCTGGTTTTTGGAGGGTAACCTATAAAACCCTACCTGCTGAGGCATCAAAGCCATGTGCTTCACACAGGTCCTTACACCCAATAATCAAGCACCATGTCCCCATTTACCCTTCACCAAATGGTACTCTCATTTCTCAGTGAAATAGACCATTAGGCATAGCGGGACATTGTCCTGGAGCTACATGGAGGTCAAACCAAGGTTAGCACGACTTGAACAGAGGGGATATACACACACACACATACATACATACACATACAGGTAAACCAGCACCGAAGCAATGGCAGCTAAATAATAATGTGTCAATGTCCTTGCAGGGAGGCCCTGGGGGCAGTGTGTCTCTGTAGTAGAATTACACTCATGCAAAAAGACGTGGACTGAATGAGGACATGTTGGTTGCTAGAGAAACAGTCTTGATCCACTGGCAGTGCAAGTAAATAGTCTGTCTGCATTGTCCTGAGAACTGTCAAATATGTCATGCCTTGATGACCCCAGACACGCCCCTGCCATTTAACATCATTTGGTTTCCCAGGTATGGGGTAAAACATTCCTCCTTTATGGTGTCTCTCCCTCTTTCTCTCTACAGTATCTAACTTTATATGTAGAAATCGAAAGGCAGACACACACACACACACACACACACACACACACAACACAAACACACAGTAAAAGAGAAAACAAGACACCTTAAATACACCATGTGGTGCAATGAACAGAGAAGTGTTTTAATTAAACAAACACACAGGGGCTAATGTTCAATACAGCAGAATGGTAGTCGCTAAGAGAAATTTAGACAAATGGTACTCCTCCTCCACACACAGCCTCACACAGCCTCACACACACAGACACACACACACACTCCAAGAAACTGCACACACGCCAATGGACACAAAAAAGGACCTTCTGATATGTCTGTATATCCTCATCAAAAACAGACATTCAAGCACATCCTCTCTCTCTTTCACACACACACACACACACACAAAGCTCTCAAGCCTGCTCCCACGCACTCCATCTCACCATTGCTACCAAGCTGGGCGGCGTTCGCCCGCTCACAAACACATTTGTAAAGCCATCTCATCCCGTAATTGAGGACGCTGGGTATTGTTTATCCGAGGCCCACTCGCAGAGGGCCATTTATCGAAAGATAACAACATCAGTCGGAGTCGTTTATCAGCCCCCGACACCGCCGCAGACAAACGCCGGACACCCGGACTAATAAACAGCATTCGCTCACGTCGCAGACAGGGCCGACACGCTCATGGCAAATAAGTCTGCTTTTCCACGTTCTGCATCCGTGACCTTGAGCGGTGACTCATTCACAGTCTTTGCTCGGCCCCCGTGAGGCCAGGGGACTACTGTGGAGGTGAGACTTGTTTCAGACACTTTGAACAAGAGGCAGTAAAAGCTAGCGGAGGCTCAGAAGTGCATCGATCAGGGAGCCACAAGTCGAGTTTTGGGAAAGGGTTGGGTGTGTGTCTTTGTGTGTGTGTGTGTGGGGTAAAGAGAAAGCTGTGCCCAGACACTGATGCAGATGGGTGGAGATGACACATGAAGTCACACAGGAGGCCCTGGACTTACTGCTGCTGACAGCTGAAAAGAGGTAGGCAGCCCGGATCCACGCCAGGTCTGCGCCATTGCAGGGCCATATGTACATCGCATGTACACCAGATGAATGCCAGATCCGTGCAGGAGTCAGCAGTTCTCTGAAGTTCCCTGCCGCAGTTCTCCACTTCTTAGCCTCTGTTGCTAGAGCCTCTCTCTCTCTCTTTTTCCTCTCTTACTGTCTCCCTCCCTCCCTCCCTCTCTTCCTGCCTTATGTCTTTCCTCCATTCCTCTCCCCTCACACAGAGCTCTACAGCAAGCCGTTCTTGAAAAACAATCACTAATCGTGTGATTTCTCTCTCTCCCTTCCACTCTCTCTGATTACATGCCGAGAAATGCAAAGTCTAATGACATGGAGCTGAATTTCTAATCGGTGCTAATAGATGCATCTCTATATCTTTAGATGAGAGAATGTTTCTTTCTTAAATACACAACATGCCCTGTAGCACAAATATTATCCATATGTCAGATTCCCATAGAATTGTATTTCTTGCTATTTCTATACATTCTTTATGGTGACAAGCACAAACTGTGCCTGTGCCATTTCAAATCTTAAAATTACATGAATATACAATAAAGTACAATAAAATTCCAGACTCCTCAAGGGCCTTCCTCCCACTTAAGGCCCGGGTAGCTCTGTCTCCCTTCACCCCCCTGGCTATGACACCCCTGGTGATGAAGTTACAGTAAATGTGCCAATACTACCTTTCAATGTCAATTTCAATACAGTCACTTGGAAATTGCCACCAATGGCTTGAGAAGACACCAACAGATTGAAAATTGCTACCAATAGCCTGAAATACTAATGACATTTGTGTACATCAGCATGGACCGGGTTGATTACAGCATTCCTGAAAATCATCAACCCCCTACGGTGTGCCTCTATCAGACAATGCAGAATGAAAATAAGCTTCTTAGACAGCAATATGACACACTTATATCAGCCCTCATCAGGTCTACATTGTCAATCTGGTTAGCAGAGAATTCAGAATTCAAGATGAGACATCCCAGAAAACATGATGCCTGTGTTTTTACTGTTAAAAGTTGAGTGTGTACTGTACATGAATTTGATCAAACATTTGATAGAACTTTTTGGGTTGGGGTGTAGCCTACTGCAGGTCTGCAGGGTTGTCACTGAGCACTATTCATACCTGATTAGAAAATAGAGTGCAATCTATCGGACGGTGCTGTGCACCGAAGCCTGAAAGTTTATGTTTCGTTTTATTTTCAAAAGGCAAATACGTGTTCCATTGGTCCACCATTGTGCCCCCCAAACTGCCTGACATTCGTTACACAACTTCCCCAGAGCCTTCTACGGGCGTGATTACCATATGCAACACTTTCCGTTGTGGGATAATTTCCGTTGTGTTGTGGGCTTTTGCAGTCGTGTTGTGTTGTGGGGTTTTGTGTTTGTGTTGTCAGCTTTTGTATTTGTGTTGTGTTGTGGCCCTCCCTGGCCACGGTAGAAATGCTTTCAAAGACAAAGAACATCTTAAATCATTTGCAGCAAAATAGGAAGACAGACTGTGTAGAGAAATACATGAGAGAAATAGAAACCATAGACCCTGAGTTGCCTGCAATACACTATAGCATTGCTTTGCACCTTTATTGATTACAGAGAAAAATGTCACAGAGCAGGGCCAAACATTTAAGGAGATCATGTACCTATTAAAGCAAACAGCACTAACCTGCAACTAATTGTCCTTAATCTACCTCAGTGCAAGGAATAATGGTTTATTCCACTGAACCCTATTCATTAGCCAAATGCCCTCCTCCATCTACCTCAGTGTGAGGAATAATGGTTTGTTCCATTGAACCCCATTCAGTGGCTAAATATATCAAGTGCCATTAGTGGGAGTATAAGGTGAGATGTCCATTGTTGATAGATTGGCTGTTGCTGCAATAACGTCATTAAGTCAATGCTTTATGAATAATAGATCTTATCTTAATTACTAGAGCTGTGACTGTGTGTGTGTGTGTTTGTGTACTACCTCTGCCTTCCCCTCAAATTTCCACTAGAGTGGACATCAAATCCACTTTATTCACCCCTCTGTCATAATTAAGTCAACCAAAAAAGAATAAAACTTTTTAATGAGCTAAAAGCAAATGACCCATTTTCAACAGCTTTGTCTTATTAAAGAGAGCATGCTCTTTTTTCAACCAATAGAGCAAAAAATCTTCCCACAACTAATTAAAATCACCCCAAATTTAACTGTGCACACTCATAAGAAACTTCCCACACCTTTAGAACTGATAAGACCACATATTTACAGTCTCAGGACCATTGTAACTTTGAGCCTTTGAGACCTTGAGACATGTAGAGTAAAATACCCCAGAAGGTGAGACTCATGCATACCACAGAGATGGAAGTGGACAAGATGGTCCAAACTTTAGCCAGGCTAACGCCTCCTAGTGGTTCCGGTCAATTTCATTTTCCTCCAAACTAGTCAGGGAACTAACGATAAGCTTTCGAATTTCTCCGACAAGAAATCGTGTCGGCGAATCAGCGAACAGATCGGGGGCTAAAGGCGATGACGTTGAACTCTAGTGCCCAATCTGAAATAGCATACGTCACGACCAAGCAGTAAGGTTGGTCAAGCCATTGGTTGAAGCAGAAAGTATCCCGCCCACCGTCATGAAAACGAATGCCTATGGCTGGTTCTCAGACGCTTTGCACGAAGTGAAACAAAGTGAAAGCGGCTGATCAAATCAGGCTACCAAACATATCCACAGATCCCAAACAGCGAGTAGGGAAAATGACCACAATTCCCAATATGTTTTTTTCAATATGCTTTAGTCCACGTCAAGGCAGATCTGTGGACTTGTATCAGTCTCACTGGTGTCAACCATCTTCCCCAGGGTTTCATGTGTGGGTCAGCTTTCACTTGGTATTAATCATTAACGCAGCCTCTGATTCTGCACCCAGCAACCAGCCCATTAATAAGAGATGGACCTCTTCCATTATGGGAGTGGGCTTCTGAACAGCTGAAGTGGGGGGTGTATGGGTGTGTGTGTGTGTGTGTGGATGTGTGGGTTTGTGTGCATTGTGCAGCACATAGACAGGAATGAAGGTACACACACAAAACATACGTCCGTGTGTGTGTGTGAGAGAGAAAGAGAGAGAGAGAGAGAGAGAGAGAGAGAGAGAGAGAGGGAACATAAGAGAAAAAAAGAAGGATGAAAAGAAAGAGAGAGAGACAGGAAGAGTTTATATACTGTATGAGTGCTTGGAAGTGGCAGAGCCTGAGGTCATTTCTCTGGTTTCATTAGCACATTACTTTCCTCAGCTTAAAGGGGCTTGGGAGGCGGCATGAGAGCAGGGCAGGGGGGATTACAGATGTGGGACTGGGGATCAGTCTTAAGTCCTGACACATCCAACCTGCCAACACTCCTGCATTAACACACATGCACACCACTCATTTCCCTTAAACACATGTAGGAGACAAGCTATGTAGCCCATGCCACAGAAGAGATGAAATAATGGTAATGATATATAGTGACCTTGGACCAAAAGCAAGGATAACGCTTCTTCAACATAACTGGGCTCTGTGTACAATTGATGTGCTTCTACAACTGCAAAACTAAAATCACGTCACAAGGTCCATAGAGTCCCTGAGGTACATGGTTTCATGGAGGGAGGTGGAGGTGGGGGGTGCGGTGTTCAGGCTTAGAGTGCAACAGTGAACAGAGGTGTGCCAACGACATTAGGCATTCTGCTTGCTTTGGCTTCTCTCTTATGTGTTTCCTCTGCTGTGCATGCTGAAACACACACACACACACACACACACTTTTCCATCCAGCCGCCAGCCCATGCGAACTTCCTTCCCGCTCGTCATTAGAACAGACCACCTGTGCCCCTAACTCTCGCCTTCGGCGGTGCAGAGCGCAGGTAGGAGGAGACGGAGCAAATGAGACAGAGGAGATGATAGACTGGGGGTGTGAGGGGAAGGTGGCACAGCTCGTTGGACTAATTTAAAAAAAAAAAAGAAGAAGAAAAAAAAAAAGGCCAGAAAGCGCTGGGCCGTCTAGGACAGCATAGCTAATTAGTCTGGCTGGTCGGCTTCTCCTCTCCTCAACGGCACTCGGACAAGAAAGGTGGAGAGGACCGAGGAGAGGAGGGAGCTTTTAATGACTCCGACCAGAGCAAGGGCCGACACTTGGAGAATTTACTTATTTTTACACTTCTTTTTATGCCACATAATCCGGGTTGTTTATTCAGTACCTCAAAAAAAAAAAAAAAAATGAAAAAAAAATGCTGCACCACCACATCATATCACTGTGCGCTCTCCACCAACAGCAAAGCAAGGCCTCCCATCACCCTGAGCGCTGAGTGGCCTTTGTGTTTGCAGTAATTTGCTGCATCAGAGTTAATCACAGGCAATGTGGGCAGCTAATGGCTTTGTTAATTGGGGGGTGTTCAGCATTTCAGTGATGGTGTGGAGGCGGAGCTTAGGTAAACACAAGCTTGTGAATAATTCTACAGATAGGCTGCTATACTGTATGGCTCAAGTTTCTCTCTCCCTCTCTCTCTCTCTCTCTCTCTCTCTTTCTCTAAGAATCATTGAGAGAGGCTTTGATCATTGAGAGAGGCTTTAATGATGCAGTGTAAAATTATATACCTCACGGTTTGGACTTTGCACATTATATCCTGAGGGAAACTAGCCATACAACAAAGCATTCTACACTATGAATGTCCAATCCTTGATACTGCATGCAACTCACACAGTGATTTCAGCACACAAACACACACACACACACACACACAGAGCACATGTCCTTTTATCATCCACACACCCAGACTCTGGACCGACTGACTCTGGACAAAGTGCGGAGGGTGCAGCTGTTGTCCCAGCTGGAGACTTCTCCATGAGCAGAGATCAGGTGGAGGGTCCAGACAACCACTGCTGCCTCTGTCCATGCAGTTTTAATGACCTCAACCCAATGTCTGGACTAGAGCATACCGGACCCAACCACCCCTCTCTCTGCAGGATTGGGCCAGGGGTCACAACCATCACAGCACCATGACAGTGTGACAGAGTGATAAACAGGCGATGGGCTAGGGGGCAAAGGGTTTTACCCATCAACTAGACAGCATTTGACCATGTCCACCCCCCCCCCCCCCCACACACACACACACACACACACACAACACACACACACACATATTTCTCTAAGCTCCCTGAGGTGGGCAAAAAGTGCTCAGGGGGTCGTGGTGACGCCAGGCCCAACAACTCGCCAAGTCTCCTCGGGGCCTCAAATCAATCCCGGCAAATGAGCTAGTTAACACAGCCCTCCATTAGTGAAAGTAGGCCAGAGCCAGTGATCATTTAAATGTGTCACCTCCCTTCTTCCTTCCCCTCCGCACCTACTCAGTCCCTTCTTCCCGCTCTCCCTTCCTCACTCTCTCTCTATCACTCCGAGACGGTGTACCTCTGTTCTGTCACTTCTTAATGTTGTTTACCTAACATGCACACCATGAATAAAAATGAGTCGTTCGTGTGAGTCTGTCAAGTTGCATGATGAGTAACACCTCCGAACCCCACCACTGACTGCCACAGAGTGAGAGAGGCTGGTGCAGTCGGAGACGGATGTGCTGCATTAGACCATGAGTCCCTGATGGGCCAAGTGGTGCTGATGCTGTGGCAGCAACATCTATGGCATCAGAGGCGGTGGAGAGGATGGAGAGGATTCCCGTCCAGGTCGTGATGCCAGAGCATAAACACAAGCGCTCACAGGCTCGTGGCAGGCCTAAAATGGGCCATGAAAACACAGGGCCGCTGGAGAGAGAAAGAGAAGGAAGAGCGAGGAGGGGGTGGGGTTGCCCCAGAAACGCAGAGAGAAAGGAAACGGAAACACGGCCAAAACAACAAATACACACATGGGCACATGGAAGGGGGGGAAAGACAGAGAGAGAGAGAGAGAGAGAGAGAGAGAGAGAGAGAGAGACAGAGAGAGAAAGGAGTAAAGGAAGAGAGTATTTTTAGTGCAACATGCAACACAAGCAAATCCCAACCAAGCAAGAGTCTAATGTAACACCAAACCAGTCAGGAAAGGATGTGACTGGACAGTGGACAGAGTCTCATGCTACTGAATGAAAATCTAAAATGATTTCAGACTGAAAAGTAGTAAGTCACTGAGAGAGCATTGTGAGAGTGTGTGTATTGGTGTTGGTGTGGAGGACGGGCTTTGAATTTAATGATGCCTTCATTTGCCAGCCAATACCAGGACACTGAACTGTCTCTCTAATGGTATCCACACCTCTCAGTGATGGACACACACACACACACACACACACAAAGAACAGTGGCAGTACAGTATGTGCTGACACTGTCAAATCACTCATCACAGCATGATGCGGGATGAAGTGTTCAGGCTCCAGGGACCAGAGCTGGATGCCAGGCTGAGAATAAAGCAAAGAGCTTTGCAAAGGGGGATGGTACTAAATTCATTTTCTTTTTTTTATTATTTAAGTTTAATCATCTCAGTTCAGTCCTTAAACTCACACAATTCTTTTTCACAAGGGCACAATATATCTAGGTGGAATTTTTATATATTTTAATTTCACTCCCAACATAAATCATAAATCATCCAGGCAAAGAGTCCATTCTCATTCCTAGAAATGGCATTCCATTACACTGTCCCTGACATTCACTCAACCTCTCTTCAGGCAGCAAACACTACACACAGGGCAGGCTGCAGTCTCCTCTTATGTGCCCAAACACTAACGAACAGGACGTGATGGACATCTGAAAGCTCCTCTGTCCCATGCTGTCGCTCCCCTCCCACTGGCTACAAGAGGGACATACATTCATCTACACCTGTCAATGTCACAGAAGGCAGATCAGATAAGTTCTAGAATAATGGCTCACCATGCATTAGCTTTTGAGAGTCGGGAAGGAGCCGATATGAGTCATGGAGGATGTTCCTGCAAGAGTAGTAATGGAGAAATATAATGGAAAGCTGTTTAAAAGCCTGCAGACCAGTGGGTTCATTGTGTGCTATTTCACAATGAGATAAAAATTTATATGTGGTTACGGAGTGCAGTTATTGTAGCCTAGTGCAAAACAAAGCAGCGGAATCCAGTCTTTTCAAGTTTGCTTGTTATACCTAAGCTCACATAGCGTCACCGCGGCAATTGTACAGCGACATTACAAAACCTAAGAGACATTCCAAGAGTGGTCTCTGGGCAAAGAGGGGGTGGGAGAGGGGCGAGAGGGGCTAAACTAGCTGTGACATCACCAATGCAATTTCCGTGCAGTTCCAGCTCTGTTCTCGGTCTGTCTCAGTGGGTTTGGATTGGAGTGGGCTCTGCCGCAGCCCAGCACTCATTTGCATGGGGAAGAGTGTGTGAATCTGCAGGGTTGACCCTGCTGTTAGACAGCGGTGACTTTAATCAGCACACACACACACAAAAAGAAAGAGAGGGAGGGAGAGAGAAAGAGAGAGAATTACTTACTCTGCCTTGCTATGGAAACGCAGTTGGCAGACAGGCAGTTGGCAGTTTGCTTTTTATTTTCCCCTCCTCAAGCTGCCTGTTCGTCTCTCTTAACTCTGATGCTCAATTCTGCACACATTTTTTTCCTGTTTGTTTTGAGAAGCTACGGCGTTTTTTTCTCCCTTGTGGAACAATATGGCTCCGGGGCATGACGGTTCTCTGCCGGTACTTGAAGAATGGCAGCCCCCTCAGGTGCCGGGTCTGGAGGCTGGGCGTCACAGAGTGGGCTCGAGAAGTTAGGAGTGGGCGGAGGAGAAGACCCTAAACACACTTCACTCACTTTACAACAGACAAGACTGCATCAATCTCTCTCTTTCTTGCTCTCTCTCTCTCTCTCTCTCTCTCTCTCACACACACACACACACACACACACACACACACACACACACACAGATTATCAGACAACCAGACAAGCAAAAGTAGCAATGAGTGTAAGAGAAAGTGAGAGGGAAAGAGAGGCAGTGAGGTAGAAAGAGGGAAAGATAGAGAGTGTGCAATGGAGAGATAAAGAGAAAGACAGAGTAAAAAGAGAGGGAGGGAGAGAGAGGCTCTTTATGGTCTCTCATAAATCTATAATGCACTAGATACAGTATAGAAAGTTTCTGGAGGGGGAGGCGGGGGGCATCTTTTCTTCCCTACTGCACAATTATTCAGATTAAACAATACTGCTTACTCCAGCTTTTTTTTTAGAGTCGATGCCATTGCATGTGAGTATGTCTACTTTAGGATATAAGTATGTGTCTCTGTGTAAGTCAAGTGACTATGCTTGGTGTTGGTATGTGGTGTGTGTGTGTGTGTTTATGAAACATTCTCTAAAATTATCATAACAGAGTCAGGGAAATTTGTGGTCCTTTCTCAACATGAAAAAGTGCAAGTCAGAATTGGAGTTGGGACTGATTGGCCTCACATTGGCCTAAAATGGTCTTTGTAACTGGAATGAGGTCAGTTTACAGTGGTTTGAAGAAGAGGCCACACATGTCGTCCCATCAGAGACAACGACAAAAGATGAAAACATAACAACTATACAACTGCAACTTTGAGGGTTGAGTGCTACCTACACAGTTGAATCTGTCAGTCTAGCTCCCTAATTAATATTCACCATTATGTATTCCCATGTGCAAGACCTGGTTGTTCAATCATGTTTCATGTTCTATATCACCTGTACTGTATGGCTGTATTTTAATCAGGTGAAACCTCTTCTGCTATAAATCATAATCTTGCTACAACTGTCAGTGTCTTGTATTCATATTTGGCAGTGTGGACCATGTGTATAGGTTGGTTACTAGAGGGCCCAAGGTAGTTAGATTCTCAGCTAGCTAAATATTTTTCATTAAATTGGAGGCTGCCATATTTGGAATTCAAGGTACTGTGTATGTGCATTATATTTGGTGAACTATTGCTGCCTTGGCTAATGTTAGTCATATGACAGATTAATGTCTGAGTGACTTACATTCATGTTCTTGTGCATATTCATTCTGAACTGTAGACACAAACAAAGAAAAAGAAAGTGTGAATGTTCGGTGTGAATGTTGGGTATGATTATGGTACCACAGTACTATGATTATGGTACCTGCTTGTACTGTATGTCTGTGGGGGGTTAATGTATATGAAGCCATATTTGTATTTGTGTATCAGGTGTGTGAAACTGTGGCTAATGTGTACAGGTATATGTGTATAATGTGTATAGGTGCATGTGAATGTGTGCTGCTTCTAACTGAGCACTAGTACAAGAGTGGCTGCAGCAGCAGAATTAGTTGGGGGGTGGGGGGGTTCTGTGCCGCTCCTTGGCACAGTGGTGCCTTATACATATGGATGAATTGATCGATCCCCATTCTTCTGCACACGAGCACGCCGGCCCTGCATAAAGCCCTGCACCGCACCTATCGCACCCACCCAGGAGCTGCTGAACAGAAACAGATTTACTAAGACACTCTTTCATTGCCGCACAAGAAAAAAGCACATTGAGTCATGTACTAGTTTAGCTTATCTAGACTCCACTCTATTGCTCAATGTACTGTACCCCACTCTAATGTGAATGTGTGGGTCTGTCTTACCTCCATCTTTAATTCAGTCTTACAAAAGCTGATAACTCTACTGCACTGTTGTTGTAGCGTAATGAATATTTACGCATCGGTTTATGTGATTGGTCAATGCTTTTTGTTCACTCGCTTGTCACTATTGGGTGTGTGTTACAGTGGGTGTGTGCGCTGCACAATTGAGAGTCTTACTAATTAGCTTTGCCTGCAAACCTGTGTAGGATTTCAGTATGCCGTAGGGTGAGCATGAGAAGTCTACCTTTTGTGTCCTGCACAGATAGCATACATGTATTCACAATTTACCTTGCAACGCTGTCATGAGTCAAGATTGTTTGTAGTCAGTAAGCCTATGAAGAATGCAAACAATACACTACACAAACTAAACAGATTGAGTGTGAACATTGGAACATTCAAGTGTGTGTAAGACAACTGAACTGTTCCCCTGCTTAGCCTGCGGCTCCTGAACTTTGTTGGTCGCCAGTTAGCTGCTACATAGAGTATATGCATTTAGCTGTTTCTCAGCAAAATAGATGACTTGTGAATGATATACTGGTGGCAGCAAAGCCGACACAAACTACCATCAGTCCAACCCACACTCTTAGTTTTTTAAAGCTAAAAGCACAATGGGCTCCATTCTAGCTCAGACGGGTTCACAGCTGCAATCTGGAAACAGGTAACAGCTCACAGCAGGTAACTGGAGAAATGGCCTTTGTAGATCTGCTGTTTCTATCACAGATGTTGTCCTCTGCTGCTGTTGTTTTTATGAACACATTTTCTGTGTATGAACCAAACGTTTTTGCTTGTGAGTCCCTCTGGTGAAAGTTATTCACAAATATAAACACACATGCACTCACACACACACTTACACACACACACACACACACACACACACACACACACACGCACACACACACTGGCCTTAGCTGAAGGGCACAAACACTGCATGCAAATCCTCATGACATAACTGCCTGTGTTCAGTTCCTCTGTGTACGAGGGTGTGTTGTCATTGAGAGGAGGGCCAGAGGAGCCTCAAGGGGGTTAGAGAGGTGGCAGTCACACACACACACACACACACACACACACACACACACACACACACA
>JAGFZM010000001.1:867276-901395 GCA_017657215.1 Limnothrissa miodon | reverse complement strand
CACACACACACACACACACACACAGAAGTCAACAGCAGTGTGAGTAAACATAAACATCTACACAATATGCTCAGCCACATTTACAAATTCATTCTGTCAAAAATTGGACACACCAATATAGATGCACTAACAATGTGTGCTGCACCCACACAAACACACACACACACACACACACACACAGTCTGTCTGCCTGTCCACCTTGCCTTCGTCCCTAGTTCCATCATGCTTCAGTGAAGTCATAAATCAGCAGGGCAGAGCTGCAGTAAAGGTGATGCCTCTGTCATCACTCTCTCCGCAGTGTCTGGAGCTGGAAGGGTGGAGGGTGGCGGGCAGGCGAGCGGGTGGGGTGTGTGGTGGCTCTATTTTGGACAGAGCTGGCAGCACTTGAGGAGGCCACGCGCTAAGTCCCGGTGACAGGGTAGAGGCACGGTTGATCCCGAGAACAAGCGACCCGCAGGCCCAGCTGCCCAAGAGCGCCAGACTCAGTCTGAAGTGTCCTCCGAACACCTTACACCCTGCCGACAGCCCTCCTCCACCCGCTCTCCACTTTCATTTCATTTCGTACAGAGGGTCTGGGACCGCTGCATTGACAATCGTTCTCTCATTAGATATGTGGTTTCTGCTGAAGTTTAAACTGATTGGATCTGCCTTTACCCAATTGCTAATGCCTGGTCGTGACGTATCCAACGTGACGGCTTGTGAAGGATGATAGCTTCCCTACCATTTAGCCTAGCCACTTCCTTGGGAACTAACGGAGCAAGCTGGAAAATCAAACTTTTCCCGAAACCTGTGGGTAGTAGGGCCACGACATCTTTTCTGCAGATAAAATTAAATTGTTCATTGTTCTTGTTCAGACTTCAGTTCCTGTATGTTCCGAAGCGTTCCCACAATGGACTGAATAGCCTCCTGTACTACGTTCGCTGCCACCATTGTTATTGTGCACAATGCGCAGCCGCGCAGCCAGACAATGTAACACACAAAATCAACGTCACCGCTCACTATAACACTCCCACTTTTCGCTGATTGGGTGATTGTCAATGCAGCGGTCCCAGACCCTCTGTACAAAATGAAATGAAAGTACAGGGCGGGGCTGGCGAGGGCGAGGATACCACCTCTCATGCCCACACAAACATACACACCAATCCACTTTTGTTTTCAATTCACGCTAAGAGTGGCATTAAGAACTGACAAATGACAGCTGGCACTTTCCAGATGTCTACCTTCCTGTCTTATTTTGCACCAATGGGAAAAGATTTGATGAAAAGATAAAAGAGTAACTATAGGCTGAGTAATATTTCTTTTGTGAATATAAAGGTGGTGCATTGCTGTACAGTTGAGTTTGGATCAAACCAGCTTCCCTGATCTCGTTGAGTCAAAGTTGAAGCTGCAACTTTGTAGACTGTGGGAGGAGGAACAGAATGCGTGCTCTCTCGTTCACTCTCAGCAGGAGAGTGCCGAGTTTTCCAAAAAGCACACTAAGGACGAGACTGCATCTGGCATACTTCAAACCGCAAAGAATATGTTGTATATCCTAGAAAAATGAACATCAAAAAGTTCAGATCAAAAAACCCTAAACCAAAAATCTCTTTTTTTTTTCAAAAACATTAGATTTCCACATGAGAACTGAGATCAAATTCCCTGAAACTGTGAAATATAAATGATAGCGCTGCTCCCCACCAGCACATGGGGTCTAGAACTAGAAGACATAAGAGAAGAATCATGGTATGGGTTTACACCCTCAAGTAACGGGAAATGGAACATTCTGTGTAATATTAAACCGGATTTTATACTCCATATTCCTGATTTCTGCACGACAATATTATGACATGTTATCAACCTGAAGGCAGAGGACTGCAGAGGTTTTATTCCAATCATTACACACACACACACACACACACACTCACACACACACACACACAGTGAAAGGAACTGGGCTTTAAATAAGCATTCAGGACACACAGAATGAATCATGACGAGGTAAATACTTTGGTATAAAGCTGAGGGTATCACAAACACAAACACACATAATGTCTCTCACATAATGAGCCTCCTAGTTTCAAAAGGCACCTCTAATCATATGGCTGCATTATTTTCCTTCTCCTACTCCAACAAAGCCAAAGCAAAGAGTTAATGGACCATCATCAACTGTCATTCGGTGCTGGGTAGAAAGCGACAAACTGACACTGGGCAAAACCATGGGTAGATTCCCCGTGCAAATACATGTACACAGGGCGTGGCTCTGTTGGGGTGGGGTTGAAGAAGATGAACATGCAGATAGCAGCTGCAGAATGGCACCTGCTACAGACAGAGGGATGGAGAGAGGGGGGGGGGTGAGGGGAGACGGTGAAGAGAGAGATAGCTGGCCTCTTGTTGCCGATAGCTGTGGCATACACTAGGAGCTTAGCACATTATCAGTCCAGCACAAGTGGCAATTATGCAAATGGTCGGATAAAATGGAACTGTGAACAATTAACCACAGTGGGTGTCTGCTTGTGCATATTTTACAAACAAGAGGCCAGAATGAAAGTGGGTGAGGGGAGGGGAGACATGGTCAACACACCAGCCAGCTGTCAAGCTGGCAGAGGAGGGGGGGGGGGGGGGTAGGGGGGGAATAAGGGGGGGGGGGGAGGGGGGGATAAAAGACCCTTGTAAGAAAGCACAGCTTGCTTCATGACCAAGCGATTCACTGGTCACACTGTTTCAAGGCACACTGAAAGGCCAGGGAGATGAGGGATTGCAGCTCTACACTCAAGAAATTACATCTAGATTCACTGGCCTCCAGTTCTGCTTACGCCGACAGTACATTGCATGAAGCCACAAAACACACTCTTGACATTACCGTCCACCTCATAAAACTGAGGCATACACTTTAAAGGTCATAACCAGGATGGACAACAGAGGCATGAAAGACACAGAGCTAGCTAGATTTTCCAAAGGCTTTAAGACCAGCCACACCATCCAGCTCGCCCAGTGTGCCTTCTTCTGAACTACTATCCGCTCAGTATCAGACTTTATTGCATTCGCTTAAAGGGCAGCATCGACCTGTGGCGGTACAATACAGTTTGCACACTGCTCCCTTAACTGGCCAGCAATGCGATGCCTGAAAAGGGCACTGTGTCGGCTGAAAGACAGGACATCCATGGCCATGTGGCAATTGATTGTGAAGCGGGTGAGCTCTGTTGCCCTGCCCTGTCTTGCCCTTGCTTGTTCCCCAGGCTCAAACACAGGCAAGCAAGGGTCTCCCGTGAGTTGGAGGGAAAGCCCAACCAAGGGAGGTGACTAAGCAGACTCGGTGTCAGAACCAGCCGCGTTGCTGGGAAAATGTCAGGTCCGTGTGGGGCTGATTCACGCTGGATTGGCTGCAGCATATGTGTGTGTGCATGTGTCAGTGGGAGTGTGTAAAGGGAGGGGGGGGGAGTTGTTGAGTCATCGTGCAACATGTCAGGATTTCCCCCTGACACCAACCATGCACACCACAATACCTAACCCCCCCCCACCCGGCGCCCACCACTGCATCTTCCCATGCATTGCTAGGGCAGCCATCCACTGTCGCATTAAGACATTGTTTCAATGCAAATCCCCGTGCACACAGACACACACACTCATGTTGTGTCACCTCTCTCTCCTCTCTGCCTCTCCAACGCTGAGGCATTCGCCACAGTGTCTGCCACTGTTAAATGAAGACCCTGACAAGCTCCAGCTCCCACGGAGGTGCCTCATCCTCCGCCATGGCGCACGGGATCTGATGGGAGTTTGGTGAGGCTATAACAAAAGGCAGGGGGATGGGTAGGAGGAGAGGGGAGGGGGCAGCTGTGAAGGGAGCATCAGGTGTCCTATAGACTCTCATTAAGCAAACAAAGGCTCTGCGCTCCCACCGGGGATGCTGGTTGAGGCCTCAGCAGGCAGGGCTGACAACTACAGTGCGTCCCAGCCCTGAATCCCATTAAGGAAACACTATGAGGCCTGGTAATGCTAAACAAGAGCTAATATCCTCAGACAAGGATACTGAATGGTTTCATATCACATCAAATTTAAGGGCAAATTTATCTGGAACTGCATACGTTTAGAATGGTTGACTGAATTGAGTTTCATTATGAATAACATCAAAATGTTTTTTTGTCCTGTAGGGGAATGTCCCCATGGCTGGTGTTATAGAATATGTACCTTAAACCATCTTTAGTGCCTTATTCCCTACAGAAGAGAGGAACAGGGGCAGAACAGACTTAGGAACTGCGTGTCTGTCAGCAGAGCAGCGGGCGCAGCTCTGCATCTCTGACAAGATTTTCAGTCCATTGGGTAGTCAAACGACTGGAGGGAAAGCACCTTAATTATTGATAGCCCTGATCTTGCACTGGGCAGCCATGTGACACCAATATCTTTTATTCAACGCCTTCAATCCCAGCAGATTTAGCCACAAGAAAGGAAAAGCACGTCCTCGGCCATGTTTTCACAGTAGGCCGGGCGCAACAGGAGTGACTTGATACAGAAAAGAGGAGTCTATGCATACTGTAAGTTGGTATTGGAAACCATCAATATATGCATAGATGGGATATAATTATTTAAAAAGTAAACTACTTAGAGGCTTTGTCTTGTCTGTCAATGCACTGTCTAAGCAATTATTCAACGTGGCCATCATAAGGCTATGTAGCAATTGAGCATAAATATACCATCAGGGACACAATTTTAATGATCATGTTGTGTGCACATATGGCAATAGTAAATAAATTATGCTGACCCAAAATAGCAAAACATAAGAATAAACAACAAACATGTTTGCAATGACTGGTCATTTGCTGGAAGTGATATTTCTAAAGAAACATGAAGAATGGAAGAATGTGTGTGTGTGTGTGTGTGTGTGTTTTCCTGTCACTAATCTGACATGCACTGATCACTCCTGGCATGCTGAATAGAGCAGACACAAACTGTGTATCTGGGGCGCATGGGACTCACAAGTGTATTGCTATTTGTTTTAGTCTGATCTACTGTATTCTAACCCTATTGGTGGTTTTGTATCTACAGTACATACTGTAAGTCTGTTTATTTCCCATTGTTGAACAATTGGAGGAACACAGATTTTTCTCTTCAGTCATACATAAAGGTTTTAACTACCATTTTACGGAAATATTCATAATATATGACTAAAAGTGTAACAAAACAGTTATATTTTTCATAAATAAATTAAATTATGAATTATAGGGCATGTATGTGATCTTCACTTTGTTATAGAAACACATGCTTCTGCCCTTTAATTTCATTGGTTGGAAGGAATGAAAGGAAGGTTCCTTTTTTGGTAAAATATCATTGGTCAGGGATTTCAGTAGTTTTTTAATAGCAATTTCATGAGCACATTCCTCGAGGTATACAGTGTGTACTGTGTGTACTGCATACTGTGGCTACAGTGCATGAAGTTGTTGCGGATGTTAATGAGCTTTTTGTGCACGTAGGACAGGGCTATTAGAGTGTTACCTGAGGTAGAATCCTTCACCAGTGACTGGAGAGGGCTATCATGACTCAGAAATCCTTGAGGAGCAGCATTTTCATTGCATCATCATGCCCCCCAGGAGTTTGGCGCATCATTAGGACAAGATGGCATCCTTCACCCAGGACCTGCATTTGTCTCCCAAAAGCTCTCTAATTCCCTTGCCATTATTTCTCCCTAAGTTTTTCTTTAGCAGCTGACACATTCTCGGAAAAAAAAGAGACCCGTATTTCCTTCACAGCTCGAGAGTGTATTTTCACAGCTTCCTGTGACACCATAATATTGCAGCCCCACATTCAGTCGTTTAAGAACATAGAAAGACTCAAAAGGAGGATTAAAACATCATTCCCTGATGTCACGTCTGTGTTATATTTACCGGCACCGGGTTATGCAATTGCTCTTCATCTCTGGCATAGCACCAATCGGGGCAAATCCCTTCACCACTCCAAACCCACCCCCTTTAACGTGCCGTATTGCCCTAGATCACCAGTTACAGGGATGAAGCTCATGAAAATTAATCCACACATAACTCTGGCAGACTTAAACCCTGCAGATTAGGATGACAGTGAGTGACAGGCGGACAGGGAGCTGGCTGGCACGTTGGCAGTGTTCAGCCTGCAGAGAGTAGTCCCGTCTGCCACTAGCTAAATCTACAGCTTCAAAGTAAGCTAGTCGCTGCAGGCCCTTCATATGATATATTGTGGTGCCAGTTTTGGCGGAGAGCTACGAATTCAGGACTCCAAGGAAATTAAGGATCCATGCATATTCAACTTCCTCAGGTAATGTTGGTAACAGGGGAGTGAATGCAATTAATCCCTCCAACTAGTCAGGGCTGACAGTGAGACAGCAAGCTTTTGTGCTGGACATGAACTTCTGAAGCTTCACCAGTGATAAGAGCACAGCATCAATCAAGGACACTGGTAAAGGTCAGATACTCAGGCCTTCTTGGTAAGGAAAAGGTCAAGATCATGGTTTATCCACACCCATCCGGGTGGCATTGGAATCTTCCGGTGTCACTTCAGGTCAGCTGGAGCAGGAAGAAACTAACGATCTTTGACTGCATACTGCACTAAAGGCCTGTCATTTATAACCACACCGGGTTATTACATTTTCATTCATGCATTTAGAAGACACTTTCATCCAACTGTTGACTGTCAACTTTCAGTTACTTCAGGGCCAGGGCCTAGTACAGTAGAGCTTAAATTTAGGTGCCTTGGATTCGAACCCACAATTTTCAGACCACTAACCAAGTTCCTTAGCTACTAAGCTTCCACCACCTCACTATTATAGAAGCTATTATCTGAACTAATATAGCATTGGAAACTGAGCAGAATCATGTCATGTACACCACTGCAAACTAACAACCTTGAGAACTGCCTGCTTACTGGGTCCATTCACTACACAATGGCAACGGTTATGTAAACTAGGTGATATACATGTATGGACATGTGCTAAATGGCTTCATATAAATATAGCCATGCGTGGCATTGACAGCTCTTTCACACAGCGTGAAGAAGGCTCTCATGGCTTCAAGTGGACCCTCTGCCAGACACGGGAAGCTGCCAACGGCCTTGACAGTGTGTCTACTCATTAACTGGATACGCCTGTCAGGCCAACTAAGGGTGCCATTCCGAAGCTAGACGCCCGCTGCCCTTGTGTTTCGGGGTGAGGTTTGGTGAAAGATTATTTTTTTCTGTGTGTGTGTGTGTGTGTGTGTGTGTGTGTGTGTTTGTGTGTGTGTGTGTGACACATTTCATTTGGGCAGCAAATCCTAGCAAGGAGCTCAAGATGCAAATGCAGTCATAAAACACTTAATTTGATGAAGTACTTTCAGCTAAGCTAACACAATGAAACATCAACCCCCGAGTTCAGCAACCACCCATATCAATCTGTAACACATATAGTACACACAGGAGCATAATAAGGTAATCTTTGAGTAACCATCGATCAGTGGGTGGCACAGTCGATATACACGTTGTAGAAACTAAAGGCAGAGACGAAACGGTTCATGCTGGAGTATGGAGGGGCCAACAGAGGGTGGGGGGGAGCAGACAGGGTGGGAGGTTCAGAATGGCTTATCTGCTTCTTATTCCCCAATGTGATTAAAGCGCTTTTCTGACCTTCTGGGATTCACTGTTCCAATCCAGAAGGACGTTCTGAATACACACACACACACAGACACACACGCACATTCATACACACACACACACAAACACACTCACAATAAAGACACACACATGGCTTACATGAGCAAAACAAACATCTTCACCCTCATATTGCCATATATAAATCAGCTGACAACAAAGTCCCAGGCTCTCCGAGCAAGGCCAGGACCACACACTCAGATGACAACGATTCGGGTACATATATCCCTTGTAAAGTCATCGCTCGTTCCCTCTGATGCTAACGAGATTTTTTTTTTCTGCATTTCACGGCATCAGTGGTGGCCTGGCAGAGCCACCACTGACAAAGAGATGAATGGGCTCATCGTCAGAGTGGCTCATGGCACGTGTGAAAAGAATGTCGGCCTGACATTCCAAGGTGAGGGAGAGTGTGATCGCATGGTGACATTTCCACGTATCGTGGTGGCGGTTTGCTCTGCTGCCTACAAAAACAATACCAACGCGCCCCCCTCTCCCTTTCCCTCCTTTCCAGGGAAAACAGCAATGTGACCTTTTGTAAAGGCTAAGTAATGTTGCATTCCCTGGAGATCCAGACATGCACATGGACACACACACACACACACACAGACACACACACACACACATCATGGCTGCTTTCTTTCCCTAAGCTAAGGCAAAATTAAGTAATGATCTTATTTGTCATACACAAAAGGATTTGCTGCTGTGAGCCAAAGCACTGTTCCGATGCCTTAGTTCTTATTTATTTATTTATTTATTTATTATTTGCACATTTTTTTCCCTACAGTGCCCTCTACAATAGTGCCCTCTTAGATAACCACCAAAGGACATTTGTGTCGACTCATTAAATTATAAGAGACAGGAGGACCCAGTGAAAATGCAACACGATTTGTCATCTGCTCTATAGAATTAGGGCTTCCCAAATCACCAGTCTGGTCAGCTTAGCATGGGCTGCCACTTTGGCAAGAAACTCAGCTAGTATGGAAAAAAACACACCTACCAACCACAGCAATCTCCCTGTTTACATCACGGATAATATAAAGAAGCTGAATGAATGAAAGAATAACCATATGTTTCAATCAGTGCTCCATACAAGACTTGACTTCAGTGTTTTCCAACAGCTGCTTCTGGTTAAAATTCTGCAACCAGACTGCTGCTGGTTGAATACCTGCTGCCCCAAAGTGACCAAAAGGACAGCCTATCATTCAGACACCTCCAAGGGGAGCTTCTCAGGGACGAAGAGGGTGACAAGAAGCGAATTGGCTTGAGTTATTGCCTTCGCCGCTTTGCCTGTGTAGTGGTACAGCCTGCTGTTCTGCAGATATTTGCACTGCAGTCTAAGCAAGTTCTGTAAGAATCCAAAAACTCATTAAAACTCTGACAGGGGGGTACAAGAAGGAGCTTGCTGCATCAAACTGCAGCCTTGGGGCTTTGGTGACTAGGTTTATGTTTACAGTATGTTTGTGTGTGTGTGATGTCAGAGCCCTTATAAGAACAGCGGATTTAGAAAGGTCTAGTGTATATCGCAGAACACATTTCATATGCAAGATTTATGATCAAATATATAAACTTGGAAGAGAAAAATATGGACTGGTCTTGGTCTGTGACCTCTACAAATATCCTTGTCCATGGAACGAAGGTTAGGTATTGCTAGACAAGCAGATCACTATGTCTGTCATTGTGTCATGTCAAAGGCATTGAGACAAATTATCTACTAATCAGCTAGACCTAATGCCTTCAGTTTTAAGAAATTAAAAAAAAAATTCCAAAAGACCTGTTTTTATTTATCATCTCAAAACACTATGCTGACTGCCATCCAAGTGCCTAACAAACATGGCCCACACTGATGGAAGAGACTCAGGAAGCAAATTTGACAAAATAATTTACTAGTAGACAGCACCACACAGCCACCACGCTAAAGCCCTTTCTCTCACTCTCTCCTATCGAGCTCTTTTGATGCGTTGTGGCAGTATTGAAAGCTGTCCGCACAGACACAGCGTTGCCTCTTCCCTCTCCAGTAGGACTCTCTGTGTCTGTGTTCTCAGTAATTAAATGACAAGGGTCGTCTGACCGTGCTTTTAAATTAATCACTGTTCCACAGAGTGACAGACCATTTCAGAGATTTGCTGTGGCGTCAGTTATATAGCTGCTGTGACTTTTGTTAGGGTGTGTCAGTCATATAGCACAAATATATGAAATTCAAATGAGACAGGGTATGGAACAACAGAATCAGCTGTATAACATGATAGATAGGCACCAACCAGCATTCCCATTTAAACACCAGAACACAGGTTTTGAGCAAACAGTGTTTGAGATGTGCTTCAGTGTTTGCCACTACCAGCACAGTCTGTGTAGTCAAAAAACATTCCTTAAATCAACAAATCCTATAATTTAGCGGAGCATCAATTTTGGGTGTTGACGTAAGCATAGTCTTTAAAAAAAAACGGTTGTTTGCCAAACTCTGTAAAGTGTAATGGAAGTTGTGCAACTCACTTTGCCTGTATCATTCAAGGACGGTGGGTGGCGAGCCGCGACTTAACAACCAACAAAATATGAGGAGCCAGGAAAATAAGGCCTGTGAACACCATTCTGATTGCACACCAAGCTGGCACGGTGGGTGGCCATTTCCACAAAAACACGTCGCTTCCTGCATTCAGCGTCCGTCCATCAAAGGCAGGTTAATGTGTCTGCAGCTCTATCATGATCAGTGCAGATGCCACACTGAGATGACTGATTCTAGAGACATTAAATGTGAGTCATGATGTGATCACACAAGCTTAATGGATATGGATGTTTGTTTAGACCGCAATTTGTACCATGTTAAGCAACTCATTCATTTAAGGACCAAAGGATGAGCAGTATATGATAAGCAATCTACTGTGATATATAGAATCCATAGAACACTTCACCATTATACCTAGTACTTATACATTACCCATGACTCCCTGTAAACAAAGTGTCTGTTTTCCAATTGTGTGATAACTTTTCTGTCATGCAATTCTCCAACCCTTTTTTTTTGTTTAATTGAGTACATCAGACTCTTTCAGTGTTCAGGCACCATTCAGTTGCAGAGCAAACACCAGTGGGAGGCATCTCCATTAACATTTCAGTGAGGTATTCATATCAGTGGCACTGAGATCTATCCAACACTGGGATCTATCCATCTCTGACTCATCTGAACCGGCCTATTAAAAATGAAAACGCCGGTGGCCAACACCATTAATCACCATGCATGAGTTATATCCCTCCCCCGGAGCCAGCTATACATATGAGAATGAAGGGGGAAGGGACAGTAGGTAAACTGCAGCTGAGCTAAAGCTTTGAATTCTTCATCATGAAAGACTTGTAATTTGATACAGTAAATTGTATGCATTATCAATGTTTTCTTACTGTTACTTCTTTTCCAGTAACACTTTTGGTTTTGAAACTATCCTCCTCCTCTATCTTCACTGATTGCTGCCCTTTTGGTAGCCTGGTATGCCAAACGCTTTCGATTTGTGTATTCCATCAGTTGGAATATATTTCCGTCTTAGTGGAGCAGTTACCTTCTGTAAACTTT
Source organism: Limnothrissa miodon (assembly GCA_017657215.1). NCBI lineage: Eukaryota > Metazoa > Chordata > Actinopteri > Clupeiformes > Clupeidae > Limnothrissa > Limnothrissa miodon. Next base: position 890,216 of record JAGFZM010000001.1, on the reverse strand, counting down.
GAGTAAATATTGTGCATGTTGGAGCCCTGTGTTCACTTATTGGCCGGCCACACATTAACTGAAGAAAACCTCGGCTTTTGAAGAGATCCACGAGGCTGTGTTGTAAAAAAGTGTTATTGAGTGGTAGCATTTGGCAGAGCCAGCCTGGGTACCCTTTTGGAGATGATTTTAGAAACTTGTATCTCAGTAAAATGAAGCGAGTCTAGACACCGGTGCACATAGCCAGGCTCATTTCCAGGCTCTTCTCTGAGCCAAAAAGTTGATCCCGGGGTTGCAGTCAGTTTGAATGCTCCCAGTTTTAATCAAGAAACCATGCGCCATTGTGAGATATTTTTTTTCCAGGGGCTTCTGTTACAACAACATAGAAGGTAATTTCCATCATCACTGAACAGGATCCATCGCAGTAAAGGGTCTCCCGAGAAAACTAAGTTACAGCGTCCCAGAAATAAATTGGACAAAAAAAAAAAAAAAAACACTTTTCAATTCATTTTCCTAGGCACATTTCAAAGGCCAGTTTTAGCCAACTCTCTCCCTCTTTCCCTTTCATTTGTTCTCTCTCTCTCTTTCTCTCTCTCTCTCTCTCTCTCTCTATCCCTCATAATCTATTTTAGGAAATATTATTATGTGTTATCAAGTCCATTATCAGATCAGCTTAAAAACGACCAGCTTTTAATTACGTGCGCAGACCAATTAAGTGGCACTCTTCCCAGGCTGAGGGCATTCCCCAGAGAGCAGGCACTGATAAGCCTAGGCCACATCTCTCTCTCCATTCGGATGCCAGTCAGCAGCACAGAGTCAGTGCTGGCTGGCCGGATGGACAGGGTGTTAAGGAAAGCCTGTGTGTGCCAGGTTCCTGTGACAGATGACTTGGGTAATCTCCAAGCACCTCCAAAATTCCATCTGCATTTCCAGATCATCATGCACTCACATGTAGAGAACATTCTGTAAACAGAATAAAAGTGTCCTGAAAGTATTTTTTTTTTAAGAAAAGAACGAAAGAAAGAAAGCAGAAGTAAATATAAGGCAGTGTGCCTTTTTCAACTTTTGTTCCCTTCAGTGCTGCTGCTGTGGTGTCACTTCCACATCCACGTTCCCAGAGTTAATCCCATCATCTCAGACAACACCAGTGGACCACCAGCAGCACCCAAGGCTTATGTAAGGAAAGTGCACACTCTGGTTTATGGGTTGGACTTGCACAGCGGTTGGAAGCCTGAGGGGATGGAGTGCATCGCACAGGCAGAGGTGGAGAAAGAGAGGCAACCTGCCGCCAACCCCTTTCCCCACCATGTCCTACTGAATCAGGGCTGGAACCATCTATTAGACACACTTGTGTTCATAAGCTACATAGGAACCCCAACCCACTCCCAAGCCAATACCGCCCAGAGGCATTTGGGAGAGAATAATGTCATCGTGGGATGACCGGTGCCCCCAAAAACTTCATCTCCCAGCAACACCTCCCCTGTCAGGATCACAGCCAGAGGGCCTTATGCTCCATGGCCTTTTCTCTCCCTATTATATTCTCTTGTGAAGATGGGCTGTCTTCTCTCTATTTCTCTCTCTCTCCCTTTCTCTGTCTTTACCAAATACCAATTTCATTCACTATAATCAATCTCTCTTCTTCCTGCCTAATTATTCCTCACTCTTCATCTTTTTCTCTATTTTTTGCCTGCTCTCTCTCTCTCTATCTTTCTCTCTCTCCGCTGCTAGGAACTAGGAAAGTCTCCACATTGCAATGCATATCAAGTTTTTCTTCTAAATACTGCAACCAAAAAGCACAGAGAGTCATGTCCAAACACGCACACAGACACACACACACACAAACACACACACACTGGCCTCTCAGTTATGTAGCCACCTGCAAAGGTCTCCCACATCACTTATTTAAGGGATTGATTTGAAAAAACAATAATTCCTATTTAAACTTTAACAGTTCTACCATGCCAGTACTCAATTATTCAAGACAGAAGTGGGAAGTTCAATTCATTTTACTCACATAGTACACATTGATTCAAAATAATAAAAAAAATTGCATTGACGATATAAATTCAATTCTGTCAGGTTGGTCTTGCCATTACTGAAATATTTGTGCAAAGTCAATCGATGTCTGAGAAAGTTTGAATTTCATTGCATAAGAGAACATGTTTTGCTTTACAAGATCTGTAATAAGCCTATTGGCTGGCCAGATTCCCTCTCCTGACAAGCCGTTCTTCTTCATCCAGCCAGAGAGCCAATGAAAATGCTCTCGCACTAGTTTATTTACCAGCCGCAAAGAGAGCGCTGCAATTACGCAGACAAAACATTTTTCCCCCAAATTACTTTGGACTCTTTCATTGAGTACAACTAATCCAACATCCTGAAAAAGAAGCCACTGGTCACAGACGGCATCAGCTCTTTTGTTGAGCTTACAGGCTACAGAGAAGACAAACTTGGCTCTGTGCAGTGATATTGCTTCCATAGCAACGTTCTCAAGATGCGCCATGCAGCAGCAAAATGAAAATGTATGTGGATACAAAAAAAACCTTGATAAGTGATACGAGTCCTGGAGATGAAACAGAGATGATTGAGACACTGTCTGCTCCACTCCAGATGTCTTTCCCTCATCTCACACCAATCTAAGCTGCCATTGTTATGCATTCTTGTGCTCTGCCCTGACCACTAGGGCTTTTCTGCCTGTGGAGAAGATAGACTGAAGTATTCATGCAGTTTAGTTCTGTACAAAGACCTGAGTGCAGTGCTCTCCCTCTTTGGAGTACTTATCCTGCGGTGCCTATATGAATATTTAACAGCTGTGAATATGATTTATGGGATTCATAAGATAAGATGTTAACCAGTTTCTATGGTTGAGGTTCAAGACTCCAAATTGGGTATATTGCTTTAAACTGCCTTGCTAGACCTGTCTTCTAGTGTATACTCAATCATGCCAGACTTGTTTTCCTCGTTGGGTTCGCCCAGGCATCCATAACTAATTTAAATGCACCCTGTCCTGATTTTACTTGCTTTAAAGAGCTACATTTCATCATTTATACAGTAATACTCAGCAAAAAAAAAGAGAGATTCTTGGGAAAGAATTTGCATTGGGCTAAGTCAGGGCTTTCTCTTTCAGAGCCAGTAAAAGGCTCTGATTTGGGAATGTTGAAGGGGAAGAGTTCAGAGAAGGCCGGGATTGAGCCTTCCATACTGGAGTGTTGTAGCCCACAGGATCTAGCCAGAAGAAGCTAAAAGCCAGAAGATTATTTGTTCATCATAATTACAAAAATGCATCTCAAGTAAGAAAAAAGATTCAAGCACACTTAAAAAAGTAAAATATCCTTTCCTCTAAACTGAATGCATTTTGGATAAATAGCACTAATACTCCAGTAGAAAGCCTAATAATACAGAGTGTTGATGCTACAGTATGAATGTTCTTCCTATTCCCATTCATATTTTACCTTTTCACTGAGCTTAAAGCAATCTTCCACATCTCTTTCCATGTCACTCCATACTGTAAATTAAAACCCTTGTCATATCAATTGTTCAGATTAAGAGGTGGGCGTCTGAGTGATATTTAATCAACTCACCCAGCTTGAATGTTGAACATATGAGACTGACGGAAACTGACTGAATTACAGCGCATCTCTGGAACACTTGGACAGAAGTTCACCAATAACAGCGACTGTCGAAAGTGACTGAATCGCGTTGGCACACTTGAACGGCTTGACGAGAGATGCAAGGGGATTGGCTGTTGCCAGTTGAGTGAGGCATCACTGAGACAGTGGAGTGGAACCCTGGTGCACTATGGGATAAAAACCTCTCGCTTGGCACTCAACAGGGCACCCCACAGGCATCACTGCCGTTCTGAGGGGGCGTAAAGAGTGGCACCAGAATGCTGTCAATGTGTTCTCATGCCTTCTGCCTTTCCTGCGCACGCTTCCATTCATGACTGTCAGTGTATCTTTGTCCTAATTGCATCAGATATCAAAGGAGGGTGTGGATGTAAAAGAAGGAACATGTTACTTACGGTTTTGGAGGTTTTGGAGGTTTTACAGTAGCTTTCATCAGAATTATATTATCATGATACAAACAGACAAAATGACATACAGATACTGACACCCCCCCCTCTCTCTCACACACACACACACACACACACACACTCTTGTCTCTTGTAGGCTCTTTTTCCTTTTCCATGATTAAAAACATTGCACTTCAATAGCATCTTCGAGCCACTCTAGCTTCATAGCATAGTCTAGCAGGTGCATTACCATTTGGGTACTCACTAGTGAAAAGCACGGCTGAGCTCTTACATCCTGGTGAGAGACAGACCAAAAACCTCACATCATACTAAACAGAGTGCAGAGATAGGAGATCTGGAAATAGTACATAGGTCAGGCACTCAGATCAGATAATGCTATGGGGCCATTAATATAGCATTTTTTGAACACCTTAATATAGCATTTTTTGTTCAACTCTTACCACAAAAAGTAAAAAAAGTGAAATGCAGTAGTGCAGCATTGAGTATTTTTGTTGAGTATAGTTGGGTATACTGCATGTACTGGATTTAAAATTCTAGCACTGTTACATGGTGTACCGGGGTCCGAGGTTATCATGCAGAGTGCTGTACTAAATATCAGGAGCTGCAGGTTCCCTGTCTTACATCCTCAAGGTCACTCCGGAATCAGGCCTAAACCTGTAACCCTCTGGTTAACGAAAGACTTCTCCACCTCCTGTGACACCATTTCATAGCGACACACAGCACCTCACGCACCTCAACTGGGCAGTGAGAAGGGAAGGGGTGTTGTTTACTCAGGGGAAACTAGGAAGGCTGGTTGGTCTGACCACACAAGTCAGCTTGTGGTTAATCTCTTCATGTGGAAGGCAAGTTGAGGAAGAGAGAGCCTGGAAGCTGACGATGCAGTTTGCCACAGGATCTATCTCCGCTCAAGTCAAGCTGCCTATAGAAATCAGTAAAGCAGCACAACGGCAGAGCAATGACACAAACCACAGAAATGCTGATCATCAGCAAATACTCCAGTGCATCCACTTCAGACTAGTTGAGTATTTCAGAAGACGATTCGATTTGTTATGACGCGAGGTGAAACCTGGAGCTATAGCTGATGGAAAACATGCACTTTAACGACTTAGAATCAGAATTCAGAATGGACCAACACCTTTTTCAATCAGCCGTATTGAAATTTTAGACGTACTATTGAAAATTTAGACGTACTTTAGCATACCTGAAAATACCTTAGCAAACCTGGTCAGACCTAAGGTTAGACCAATGTGTTGGACAGATCACAGCTCTATCTTTGTAGTGAGTCAAATAGACGCATCAGACTACTCCTGCATGCAAAGGCCGTTTGAAAGACAACCACTGTTTCTGCCCATTACATTGAGCTTGGTTTGTCAGTCAGCCAGACTTCACATTTTTATGACTAATATAAAATCTAAGGAACATAAAAAGGTATTATCTGGTTTAGAAACTTGGCAATTAATTAGAATCTACAATACAATCAGTCATTTAGAATCTAGAAATCAGCCAACTATACCTCACATAAAACCCTACTGCTATTTTTATATACTCCGCTCTCGTTTTCTCAACAGAAAAGCACTTGTCTGATCAGACTGGAGGTTAGACATAGCCAGTGTTAAGGTTCACTGGACAAAGCAATTCAACTAATCAGAAAGTGCTGCCTTTCTAATAGCACCTATCTAAGCAGCAACATTTTCTCTGTAACATATCCAGCTAAGGTCTAGTTAACCCTTCACCCCAAAATGGCGTACAGGCAACATTCTGGTGTAGAGCTGGCCTAAATGCAACACACAGTTTGGCCCAGGTTCCTGATTCGGATCCAATCCAGGGTCCAAATCCATATCGGCCCAAATGTGGGTTGGATAAGTGAAACAGATCTGGAGCCCATACCGTCCAGTGCTGATCCAGCTCTGTTAATTCCATTTGAGTGCCAGAAGTGTAAACCAACACAAATATCACACAGCTTGATGTCAGATTGTTTACGCTGGAGTGTATATGCCCTGATACAGAAAACATGAGGGCTTAATGATGAAAAGGCTTTTATCCAGTTGTGGACCTAAGGCCATTGCTATATGATGCTGTGTCAAGAAAGCACAAGTATTTGAAGCCTGACTAAAATAAAAAATAAAAAAAAAGCAAAACATGCCTGCTCATACCCAGTTTCATCTACCAAGATATTTGAACCCCGGAAAAGGCTACAAACAAACACTCTAGTTTGAGCTTATTGATCTGTGCTGGTTCACTGTAAGCAAAGTCTTATTCTAAGAACCATAATTTCCTGTTCAATGCAATGGTAAAGAAACGTTTCCAAAATTCCAAGAATTCTGCAAATGTGAATTTTGATCTTCTTATGCCATAATTTCACAAGACTAATAATAAAAACATGGCTGGGTTTTTAGGGAACACCCATGTAAGTGTATGAGTAATTGAGTAATATGAATAATTATGACTAACTAATGAGTTAAAAAAAAGAATATGAAATAAAACAATAAAGTCCTTGATAGAAACCTTTCTTCATTCTTTATTAAAATTTAAAAAGAGGAATTTTATTTAGATCAATGTATATCCTTTAACTCCAGGGTACCAGTAACACAAACAAAATCTAAATAAACATGACAGAAAATAGGCCTCCTAATTTCCCAACATTTCTTGAACGGCCAATTTGGGAACTGAATCTAACTTTTGGTGCAACTGTGAAGTCAACTTGTTCCACTGACATGACACGAGATAAGATAAGTCCCTGCAAGGCGACTCCAGGGTTTAGCCTATTTATAGCTCTTCTTGTGAAAGGTACTTGCAAGAGTGATGCCCCGCTGCACAGCAGAAACAAGATGATTTGACTGGGGCTGCTGATACCTGCTAAATCTCCTAACCGCTGCCTATACATGCATTAGCATTCCACTCACAGGCAGTGCTAACAGCAGGACAGGCTGCAGAACCTCTATGTGATGTCAAAAGAAAAAGCCATTTGAGGTAGTAAATGTTGAGTTATTGACATTGTTCTGTACCAGTATACATCACTATTTGTTTTATGGCTTTTACTTGTTTTGTCTTACTACATGTTCCTCTCGACTCAACAGCTATGCCATTAAACCATAACCTATGGATTGGTGTAAATAGCCAAGTCTTTTGTATAAACCTCACAATAAGAAAGGAAGAAACATGTACAATTGTTTTAAAAAACTTAGAAGTCACTTAGGGACAGAAACCTGACGTGGGGGGATTTCTACAGAGGAACATTAATGGGGTTATTTCTAAAATGCAAATAAGTCTAACCTCATGCCAACGGGTTCACTTCAGGGAATCTGTACCATTGGATCTCACAGTGTGCGTTAATGCATTAATCAAACAAGTTGATATTGATTCTGGAAGGTTGGCGAAGAGAGCATTGAGTGTATGTGTGTGTGTGTTTTTTTTTGGGGGGGGGTAGAGAGAGAGAGAGAGAGAGAGAGAGAGAAAGATGAGAGAGAGATAGAGAACGAAAGAACTAAGAAAGGTTAGACAAAAAAGTCTTAACACCTGTGTCAAACAGCAACAGCCAGTTGTCCACAGGGACCCAGGTTTATACCCTGCCACAGCTGTTTCCAATGTGATTCCTGTTTCTCCTCACTGTCCTATCACAATAAAGGTAAAAAGCCAAATAAAAAATTAAATAAAGGACTGGTTTCAGCGTAGTGAAGTCCATCAATCTGCCTGGCAAGAGACATGCCATATCTACCTTGCATCCTGAAGAGAGGCCTCTTCAAGCTATTTTTTAAAACACCAGATAGCCTTCATTAAGATTCAAGACAGGTCGAACTGAATGTCGCAATGCATTAGTTGCATACGGCAGGCCCAAAGCTAAATCGATAACCAAATACTTTTTGGACGTCGAGGGCGTGCGAAACCAGACACTAGAGGGCAGGACAACAGATTTGCCAACGCAAGGCCTCTGGTGTCCTCTACAGAAGCCTGAGCTTAAACAGTATGTACACATCAGCAAAGTATCGCTTAACGTAAGGAAATTCACTAACGCACAGTAAGCATGTAAGACAATCCCAATTAGGGAAGTGTGATTACGCTTCACTGAGCCATGCAAGCCACCCAGGCTATGGTGGAAGTCCAAGAACATGGCGTCTCCTATGGAAGACTTTAGGTTCTTTGGACCTAACAACAGCAGTGAAAGGGAGACAGAGATTCCAGTGATGATGCGATGGATGAGTTGGAGGATTGGGGGTGGGGGAGTGAAGATGGGTCAAAGAGGGGACACTCAAAGAGGAGACATTAGAGTATGACAAAAGAGACAAGAGGTGGAGTTAAGTATGGATGACCATGGACAGAGAAGGGGGGAAGACAAACAAGAGAATTGATTAGATAGGGCAGAGGGATAGAACAGATAGGGTTAAAAGAAGGTGATAAGAGTGAAAGAGAGAGGCAGGCAGAAAGAGAGAGAGAGAGAAGTGGAGGAAGATGAGTACATGACAGGCTTCAGCAGCACATTACTCCCATACCTCTGTCAATTTTTAAATTTTTAATTTTCATACCTTTCAACCACTGCATGCAGTGGTGCATGCTGACATCGCCTTTCCTATTTTAGACACTGCAACCGCAACAGAATTGAGCTTACACAAGGCGGAGGCAGCGGTGGTGGTGGTGGTGAGTGATGGGGAGGGGGTGGGGTTAAAAAGGAAGGGCTGTGGGTGGGAGAGTTGTGGGGACAGGTTGAGCCTCCAGTAAGGCTGCACGATATTGTAAAAACATGCGATATGCGATATGGTTGGTGAATATTGCGATATCGATATTATTGCGATATTTGTCATTTAGATTATCTAATCAAAGAAATACGTCTTTAAGGTGGCAAAATAAGCAGTATATAAGTTTATAATAAGAGTATAAGTTTTCAGATTTAATTTAGGGCTGCACAATATTAGGAAAACGTGCAATATGCGATAATGCCGATGCGTGTTGATAAATAAGGTAATGTCTTTTTGCTTTGAATTTGCTGGTAACATAGAATCCATATAATGACTAGTCTATGCAAAAATAAAATTTAATATAAAAAATAATAGTATGAATTAAATAGAGCAATCCTATAAATAATTGAACATTTAAAAAAAAAACATTAAATATTAATAAATATATTTAAATATAACTAAGGTTAGGGTTAGTAAACACAAAATAGCATACTATAATTCAAATTAAGTCCTTAGCCAGAAAAAATAGCAAAAGGAACAATCTAGATCAACTAAACTACAGGCGTTTGGGAAGTCACTGGGCACTATGCAGTGTAATGTCTGTGTGTGCACACTTGTGTAGGAATGCTGTATTAGCAAGTTCTCGGCTAGGAAAACCAGCGTGTTTACTTTGCTAGTCTTTAAACATGTGCATTGGCATGTTACAATATTTCCTGATGTGCTATAAATTCTCTTTGAAGGTAAACTAGTCGCGATATATTGCAGTCTTTCGCGATATGTATATTGCGCATGTTGATATCGCGATAACGATAAATTTGCGATATATTGTGCAGCCCTAGCCTCCAGGGATGCGGCTTCTGTCACTGTCTTTGCACAGGGCCAGAGATGAGTATGACATCTGTGTATGGCTCACTTGCTTTGTCTGGACATCTGGACAGAGGGCCCTGCCCACACCCTTTTATCTCTCTCTCTCTCTCTCTCTCTCTCTCTCTCTCTCTCTTTCTGTCTGTTTGTCTGTCTACTTTTGTGTGTCCATGCTTTCTCTTCCCAGTCTTCTATTTTGGCTTTGCTTGCTGGTCACTTTTCGAGTGTTTTTATATCCGCTCTCCTATTTTGGTTCTTATTTCTACTCTCCTCCTCTTGTTTTTTTCCTGCTCTCCTATTCTGCCTGTTTTCTGTTCTCCTCCTGTCCCTCTTTGTCCTTCCACCGGCCCTCCTCCTGCCCTCCACCAATCCCCAGTCCTCTCCATTCTCACAATTATCATTCCTCATGCCTCATATCTCTGCTCGTGCCCTCCCTTTACCCTAGCCTTTCCTCTTTCATTCGTTCTTCTTCCTCACCTCCTCCTCCTCCCCAACGATAGTCCCTCCTCTTCCTCTCCTCCTGTCTCCTTTGCTCGCTCGTCTCCCCCATTTGCAGCAGCAAGGGTGAGATGACTTGATGGCAAGCGACAGTGGGAGCTAGGGCGTAAGGAGACGAGTCGGCCAGCAAGGTCACCGTGACCACTTCAGGACCGAACGCCTAGCCTGTCTTCCTCCACCTCCGTCTATCTCCCCAACCCACCACCGCCACCACCACCTCTAGCTCCCAGATGGTCAGTAAGGGAGGAAAGGAGAAATGCAAGGTGAATCTTTCAAAGGAGAGACACGGCACAAGAGAGGGAGACAGACAGAGAGAGAGAGAGAGAAAGAGAGAGAAGGAGAAAGACAGAGATTGAGAAAGAGTGGGGGTCTGAGCAGAGAGGAGAAAGAGGACCTCAGGGCCTTTCTCACTCTCACAGATAGGGTGAGAAAGCCCTCGGCACTCTTAAAGCTGTCTTAATCCCACCAAATGAATCTCTTTCTTCCATTTAACTTCGCCGTTACAGGCCTAATTGACAAATACTTCTAATCAAGTCCTAATCCCAGCTCTGGGGGAGGATGGAAAACAGAGAATTTGCTTTATGATTCATTCTCTTCCTCTCTTGACAGATACGGTGAGCTTAATCATTTGCTTTTCATTCGATTTTCATTTCTTTGGTTAAAGCTCAAAAACTTCAGGAAGAGCAAGAGAATTATAATAAAGCCTATGAGCAGTGACAGTGTTTGATGACGCTCGCATCGGCATGCTAGTCGGTAGGGAGAAGGAAGCGAGCCAGGCGCGAGACAGTGATTTAACGCCTGATCACTGAAGACCTAACCTTTCCCCAGGGTGCCAGTCAAACTGGGGTAAAAGCATCTGTGCCATAAACCCACTATGCCAGAGCACCATTGCCCAAAGCCACCCTTTACAGCAGATAGAGAGACTGCTTATTTTACAAACCAATAGCATGCCTTCTCCATAATACCATCAACACTGTGTCTGAAACATAATGGCAATTAATCTGACTGGGATTTAGCTGGTCTTTTTAGAGTCAGAGACTAACAACCCAGGATGATCATTTGTCAGTCAGCTATGTTATCTCTGTGTCATCATGCCTTTTATTAACGTAACTAAATTAATTAACAACATATACAACTCTACAGTGAATAAACACCACACAGAGATGTTGTTCACAACATAGTGACTCAGTGACACAGAGTAAATGCTGTGAATATAGCTGTAAATGGAGAAGCGGTGCAACTTAAAGAGGCTATTTGAGCAGGCGCACTTGAAGCGGAGCTCTTTGACAGCTTTGCGTCACGGCTCCACCACAGCGTGTGCTTCCTGAAGAGCCCTTACTCAGATCAGCAGTCATCAGTCTCGAGGGTGGCCAAACCTAGCCTGACACGCGTCAAGCTCCTCTTCAGAGACTTCCGTGCGAACTCCACTAAAACTTCCTCATCCCCCCTGGAAAACGACCCGTGACATCCCAGCATGCCACCAGCGTGGTGCCCAAAACACTGATCCTATTACCAGCATGGAGAAGTCAGCCACTGAGACGAGCAACGGTTCTCCTTGAAAGTGCCTGAGCTCAAAGACTGGAAAAAGGGGCAGAACAGATGAGTTTTTCTTTCGGATTTGCTTACATTTTCATTTTTCCCAACAGAAAAGTGTGTCCAAGCAATTCCTTAATCCATACCTGAATGCAGGAGCAAGGTCATAATTTCAAAGACTATTATTATGTTACAGCTCAGTCTTCTATCGGAATCAAATCTACTTGGGGAGAGATGTCACACTGTACATGTACTTGCACATCTTCTTTACATTTCTACATTTTATCATCCCATTGCTCTGACTCAGTTTGTGTACACCAGTAGTCAAACTGAGTGTGATACCCCACTGAAGTAGACCAGCTCGTAATGTCAGCCCAATGTCACTGGCATCGCACACAGGAACCCCATGCTGGGGATTAGCCCGACATGAAGAATGCTGAATGCATGACTCCTCGGGTGGTAATTACTGTCCGAGTTGAAAGAGCTGCTCCTTCTGCAGCCTATACAAGCCTCATGCTGCATTGCTTAGCACCAGCAGCGCCAAAGCTTTTCTGTACACCACCCTCCATCCTTTCTCAACATTTATTGCCTCTCCGTCTTGTAAATACCAAGAGGGATCCACATGCAGAGACATGATGGGGGATATTAGGGAGAACTGTGTGTCCACCAAAGCCCAGAGGGGCTCTAGTAGTTGGCCCAGGTCTCAAATCCCTTATCTCACCTCCCATCACGGCTTCGAAAGACACACAACAAGCAAACAAACAACATTGAAAAACATTGATCCACCCCCTCAACAGACCTCGCAACCACAAATACCACAGTGGATTCTTGCTGGTGCCATACATATACAAACACATATACATATGCATATACATATACATATATTTTTGAACTTGTTGAGGCATAGGACATTGGTTACGCAAAGAAAATAATACTGCACCCACCCTTATGTATACAAGAAAACACATGGCAATAAAGGCATCTATATTTCCTATAGACATATGAGCTGGAGAGGCATCCGCTACATTCTCTGTCTCTCTCACACAGACGATTTTTATGGGCTGTCTCCAGCCATCAGTCAGAGAGGCTCTCTGTCTCTCATCTAATCTTTCAGAGTGGAAACCAGGCTTGAGAGTGCAGCTTTGAGCTTGAAAGCTGTGTAAACAAACAGACAAACAGACAGAATCGGACAGAAAGACAGAAGAAATAGACAGATCTTTTCCTGCCAGGGCCCTGAATCTCTGTAGTGGCAGTGGGACAGATATACAAAAGAGTGTGGCATAACACAGCCTGCTGAGAAAGAGAGAGAGAGAAAGAGAGAGAGAGAGAGAGAGAGAGAGAGAGAGAGAGAGAAAGAAAGAGATTGAGATAACTATAGACAAAAAGAGAGGAAGCCTGGAGATGCGCATGACACTGCACCGCACAGCTGGGGGAGCACTGACGACACCCGCCGTTTCCATGGAGACGATGCAGCACAGCCTTTGCAGACGGGACTCAAGGACGGAAAAATGTCATCCGTCCTACCTGCTGTTTATTGGGGTGCGGTAGAGGAGCATGACTCAACTCCTCTTAATGTTACTCTCAAGAACCCCTCTCCGTCCCTCTTTCCCTCTTTCTTTCTGTGTTGTAACGACAGCTGGTCTTTGTCGAACATGAGCAGGGGAAACAAAGGAATGTGATGTAACTCACTTGGGTAAGTTAAAGAAAAACCCTGAATGTTCACTACTGTTAGCTGTTTCAAAACCCTGAATAAAATGTATAGGTTAAAGCTGTTCAAGCATAACTGCAATGTACATTCTGTGCTGAGGTGATAAGTTGTAAAAACATTTTGCTGAACTAATCATCTTTTTTCCAGAATCAATTATAGTAAAACAATATCCAAGGTCTTCTGATATTACACAGTGAATAAGACAACCTGTAAACAAAAGTCCCTCTATGTCCACATAATTTCATTGGGACTTTAAGTATATGCCACTTCCCAGTGTATCCCGTTTGCTCAATCTTGCAGAGTGTGACGGTAGGAAAAAGAATGAAAATAGTTAGCAAATATTTGGAGTAAAATTAAAATTGAACAAGTATAACAAAACAGCTGCCAGTGTTTCAGCAAGGAAAAGGCCGTTCCCAATATTCAGTCTCTGTTGTATCCAATTTTGAAATTCTCGACTGACAGCACTCTGCAACTTCAAATAAACAACAGTAATATGGTTGATGAACTCTGAGCCTTTTCTTTGAACTGAAGGCAAGAGCATACCTTCTATGTTTATCAAAAAGCAGCAAATGCTTGTTCAAAAACATGTTCAGTCATTGCATCTTCTGATAAAAAAGTAGAATATATTCTATTTTTTTATATATATCCATGTCTGTTTTTCACAACTGGGTAGTACAAGCAAGGTGCTGTTTTATTCAAATTTAGCACACATTGCACACTAGGCACACTCCCACACAGCCTAACAACGGAAGTGACCTATGACCTTGACAATGACATTGCAACTAGAGGTCTTCTCCTGCCACCCTCATTTTCTGAAGTGACCCATTGAGAGAAAAATGAGAGAAATGAAAGCCACTGATCAGTCCACCAAAGGCATATTATGCAGATAAAGCCTATGGTAATTTTGGTAATAGCAGTGATTGGTGAAATCATCTCTGCTAGCATTAATTTCCAGCTTGTTTTAAGGCCAGAACCTACAGGAAGTCCATGCATCAGTCTGTCTTTTCTGTGGACTGGTGACAAAACTCCAAGGAGTCGTCAGACGTTGTTTGTTTATATCCGTGTGGAAGGAACAGTGGATCAGTGTCACTCAGAGGGAAATGCAACACTGCCGCCAAAACAGCAGCAAACCGCACAGAGAAGGGAGAGAAAGTAGAAACTGTGCTATCTCCCAAGTCCAGTCCTGGGGGAAAAATACAATGTTTGAGATGCTAATTGAAAAAACCATAATGTCTCCTTCTATGACCGGGACCAAGCAAGCAGAGTACATGTCAAACAGAGCATGTCGTCTGGAGGGGGAGTGTTGTTTCAACTGGGCAAATACGAGAGTGAGAGACAGAGAGAGGAGAGGAGAGAAGAGAGGGATGCCATTGGAGGGATGCACTTATGGAGAGTGGATGAGCAGAATCTCCCTTCATGGCCAAAATGCTCCAACCTGCATATCCAATCGAGCTTAGTTAATGTGACAGCTCTTGCTGACCTCTTCTGGGGAAGACCTGATAGATGTGTGACTGACACGTCTCTGCTGGATCCTCACCCATTCCTGAACATTCAATCCAAGACATTTTTGAAAGCACAAGTAACTAGAATCCTAGACATCCTAGACATTAAGCACAAATTAACTACCATCATTGGAATTACATTGAAAAGTCTGGAATCAATGAGAACATCATGAATCCTTTCTAGGCTCCTCTTAGCTCCACTCTATATTCAGGGCAACCAGGTTCAACGTTGGGTGTCAACTGAGGCTTTAAGTGACATGGGACCAGGCTATTTCTGGACCCAGACACCTCCTCCCCTCACACTAAACCCAAGGTGCAAAACAACGTCAGAAGTAAATTGAGGTCATCTACAATGACAGGCCAGGACAAAGGCGATGACCTCCAGAATTCCCCAGATAGCTGTCCAGACATGCTATAGCAAGTTAGTGCATCTTTGACTAGCTAAAGAAATGATGGGAAATTCTCTCTCTCTCTCTCTCTCTCTCTCTCTCTCTCACGCATGCTCCATCTCCTTTCCCAACCGTTTCTCTCTCTGCCTGTTGGAGTTGGCATGACATGCCTGTCGTAAAGTGGTGCACAAAGAACAGAACTAGTCTCCCCTTGGTGGGTTATCAGCATTCTGATCATGCCCCAGCTCAGCTTCCAACAGCAGACAGTCTGACAGAGGAAACAACAAAGGCTTGCACATATGTGCTTTGTCTGGTGAAGCCCAGATTAGTGTTATTGTGTTAACAAAATATACCATATCAAATGTATATAGACAAAATATCAACTGACCTCACTTGTCAGTTGATATTTGCATGCTAAGTCCAGATGCTAAGGTGAATTATTATTTGTGCATATCTATGCTTTTGTGCTTTTTTACTCTGAGAGATTTTTGACTGTTGGCCTAAATCAATGCCGAGACCAATGGACATACTGAATATAGATACAGAGTGTGTATACCATACGAAGAGTTTGGTGTGTGTTTCTGCCACTTGTTTGCAAACTGTGTTATGGACTGAAGCTCACAAGTATTTTAGGTAAGTCTTTGTCCAATCTGACTACTTTACCTCTGTCCAAGGTACTGGACTCTTAGACACTTAAGCATTCAGTCAGCTTTTCAACACACACACACACACACACACACACACTGAAAAACAGCTGCTAAAACAACTCCAGTCTGCGTGTTTTACTGCTCAGCACACGCCACCGTAAACCAATGAGATTGACCCATTCGTCATTACTCTCCAGCGGTGAACCTGGCAGACAACCTCCCAGAAGCCCTTTGGTCTCAATCATCAGTTCCATCTGCTTGGCGCTAGCAGCAACCACAGCATTATCTGAAATCAATCACCCAACAGTTATCTCCTGCATACTAACTACTACCAAGCCAGCTACAGGTTAAAGAGAAGGAGACAAGGAAGAATGTGTTGATCTTGGGTAGAGTGCACTAAGGAGGACACTTCAAAGGACACTGTGGTAGGAGTTTAGATTAACTGGTTTAATTGCAGCAGTGGCAAGAATCAATCACTCATCCAGCCATATTAACTACAGGTCAAAGTAATTACGTTACCTTTGCAGCTAAGGTTTTGAAGTGAGAGTTTTCACCTTCAGGTAAAGGTTTTCAAGAGAGGGTTTTCAGATAGTGGTGAGAAGTGACTCAGTTTCGATTCACAGTGAACACAATTATAATTTTACAATTTTTTCACACACATTTTCCAAAATGTTACAAACAAAGCCATTGAATGTTCACTCAAAATATACTTCACATCTGTATTTGTAGAACAAAAGCCAAAGGCAAGGTTTTGTCCCACATTATGAACACTTTTATCATACAATCTTACATTTATGTAAGGCACTATTGCTCTATGTAAACTACATTTTATCTTACAAAAGAAAAAAAATATTGATTGATGAATGTTTGTGTGTGTGTGTGTTGAAAAGAAAATGTGTGTAACAAAAACACAAGAGTCTGTTCCTGAAGTTATTTTAAATCTTTTGAAATTGTGATTTTTAATCACTTTCCTTGCCAGTTTTGCCAGACTGCAGAGAGGGTACAAAACAAAATTGAGTACTGAACACAATAAAAGGAGACTTGTTTGGACAACATTGAGTTCACCGCTGAATTATTGACCTGGGCTACAGTGCCACAGCCTGCATGAGAGCAAATCGTGAGGGCAGGACAAGATAATTACTGCCCCACAGTCTGAGTGAGACCGACTACTGGCCTATGACTCACAAATGCCACTGCCTACTGTGTGTGTGTGTGTGTGTGTGTGTGTGTGTGTGTGTGGGTGCATGTGTGTGTGTGTCCTTTTGACAGGAGATAATTACTAAAATGGACAATCCCCAGTACAGCAGAGTACTTAACAAACCTGATTAACATGTAAGACCCATATTCATAATGAGTCATGCGTTGCGTAACACCTCAAACTTTGAAATGCACATTACCTGACGACACTGTATCTGTCTGGCAGACAGGTAGAGAGGTACAGTGAGTCTCTAAGTTCTGAGGCCTTAGTAAGCAAATCTTCCTTCTTAGGCACTTTCACTGCATTCGGTGCCGTAGAAATGATCTTGGCCCTGTCGCCACACATATATAATTCATGGTGTTTTTTTCTCATACATAATGCAGGGAAATAGCCGGCTGTTTTATGGGAGGAGGAATATGCAGTAATGTAATTAGTCTGGAATATTAACAGGCACTCCAACATAAGGCCACTATCTCTCTATCATTGTTGCCTGTGCCATGGGAGATCCGCTGGTGACTCAAAACGGCTGTGTTTTTTTTTGTGCTTTGCTTTGAAGCGATGGGTTGCCTACTGAGTGAGATCTTTCTCTCATCAGACCGAGCCACTTAACAAGCACAAGTCTCTGCAGAACTCGGCGTGAAGCAAAACAACAACAACAAAGCAAGGAGTTACAAAAGAATTGCCCAAAAACCCTTAACTATTTAAGAATTAAACATCTTATCAATGCAACCAGCAGGAGTAGGGAAGGGACAAACCCCTTTCTGCCAAAACATGGCCTTGGCTTGTCACTACTCTAACAGCTTTGCTATGCCACTGTGCACTCGTTCGGTGCAAGGCAATCTAAGCAGGTTTCACCCCACATAAACGAAACTGGCACACGGATGTCCCATGATGGCGGTGACACCGTTTAACCCTGCGCCAGAAGAGCGGCGCTCGAAGGCTATCCATAGGACAGCCATCTCTCCGGACCCGCTGCGGAGAGTGGAAGGACCTACTTTAGAACCTGTTGGCCGCCCGTCCTAAGGGCTGCGCTCCAGTCTGTGCCGTGGCTGCTCTATAACGCACTCTCATTAATAATGGAGCCCGGTTAATGCCTGGAGTAACTGAGCAGTCTGTGGAGGTGCTCTGACGGGAGGCTGGGCCGAGCTGGAGGGGGGAGTGGGCAGGGGAGCATAGTGTAGGTGGTCAAGGAGAAAAGAGCAACGCCGTTTTCACCAAAAAAGCAGAAAATAAATAAACCGTATGGCAGAGGGTGACATGATTCCCCATGTGAACCAGACATTCTCTTTTATTTTTGTTGTAGGAATAAAATCGCACGGCCCCAAAAATAGAGAGGAACTGTGAACTGCCTTCACACCAGCAAAGCTACAGAACGTTGCAAAACATTGTACCTGAAACATTGTTTTTGGTGATGGTTGAGATCTTGGTGAAAACAATGAGTCAAGAACACATTTAATGACCTGCTGCAAACAAACAACATAAAACAAAACAAAAGCCAAAGAAAGCAAATAAACTGGGGAATGCCTTCTTGTAGACTAATAACACACAACCCCTATCTTGGCATAGAGGTATGATTCACCATCATTTGCTGTGAGTGGTGTGTGATGAGGGAAAGGGAGACTGCAGAGGAATCTAAGCTATAGGGGTGACTCAGAAAGTGGCTCGGCTCCTCCTCCAGTGGCCTATTCAACCGGCCATACTCACATACTGTAAGGCTAATCAATGCCCTAGTGAGAAAGAACGGGACGTGCCTTGGTTTCAGTGAAATGGCAGCTCTGTGGAGCACCTCCTAATGTCTGAGTTATACTTCTGTGTCGATTTGATGCCAAAGCCGTCGCTGACGTTTTTGGTGCATGCTTCTGCACCGTGTTTCCTCATCCGTGGAGTGTTGTTACGGGAGATACAGTACTGTGATAATTAAAGCCGTGCAGATAATTAAAGCCATTATTAATAAACATTGAAGTACAGAAGCAGCACTACACGGGTAGATTATGCATATATAAAACATAACAACACAGCATCATCTGTCTGTGGAGTTTTGACTCACAGTTAGACATTTTGGAAGGTGCATGGTAGGCGACGCAGATCGTCTGTGAAGGAACGCCGGCGGTTGGCATTGTGTTGACGTCAATGTGCCGAAGAAGTATAAATCCAGCATAACAAGAGGAGAGGATATATGGATTGCAGTCGCATCAACTCCTGTCTCTAGTGGACTGCTGAAGGAGTGAGAGAAGACGACTGGGCTTTGCTTTGTCTTTCACCCCAAAATCCCTTCTCCACTCTAATTAATAGCAGCAGAGCAGTTTGCCAGAACCAGTGGTGGCAGAAAGAGAAAGTGGGTATGGTAGGCTTAACTAAGTGTGAGAGAAAAAGAAGAAGAAGAAGAAGAAGAAGAAGAAGAAGAAAAGAAAGTGAAAAGTAAAAAGAAGAAAAAAGAAAAAAGAGAAAATGAATAAGCCAGAGAGAGTTGAGGGAAAGAGAGGGCAGAGGGCTATAAGCCAGAGAGACAGCTGACGTGCAGCACCAGCAAGAGCCTGACATGAAAGAGGTGGGCTTACATAGCAAGATCAGAACAAAACGTGAGCAGAAATCTAAAAGGCAAGGTGAAGGGCAAGAGTGAGACAGAGCAAGGGAATGAGAGATAGAGGGAGAGAGTAAGGGAGGGGGGGAGGGGGGAGGCTGATGAAAGTGGATCTGAGAAATCAAGTGGACCTGTTAAGAGCATAAAGAGGTGGGCTTATAGCACCTTAAAGACAAGTAACAAAGGCATAAACACTTTTCATCTTGGCCAGCTGCTTCAGGTGGCTAGGAGACGAGACTGCCGAGGTGGGGCTAATTCACCTCGACAGAGCACTTCCACTTTACTCGGCATCATGGGAGATGTATGCCTGTAGGCTAAAAATAGCATTCAGCCAGTCTGGACCTCCAGCAGGACCCACTCGGGACTCACTCAACACATCGCCCATGTGCATCCAAGTCTATCTCAGCCAAACGAGGAGGGGTGTGAGGCGGTGCCTGTGTGTGTGTGTGTTTGTGTGTGTGTGTGTAAAGCGGGGGTGGGGGGGGGGGGATATGTTGCTGGCTTAGGTCCATTTTAGCACCACCTTGTGGCATGTTCTGCCTTCCTTTAGAAGAATCAATCCGGTGCAGCCCTTGTCTATAATTAATCTTGCTAAGATTGTTATTGGAAGTTATGGGTGGTTAAAATTATAGAAGAAAACAGCTACTCCCATACTACAGAACAAAATGCACAGTAAGCGTTTTAAAAATATTTTTTGTCAGTAAAACAGGGAACACATGTTTCAGAAGGACTGTAATTAAAGTAAAACAAATAGAGAAGTTATTCACTCTACAAGGCGTTTCCCTATGTACACTGTAAAAGCCAGGCATAAACACATTAAAAAGGCATCAAAAGCAAACAATTAAGCTGAAAAAGGAGCCCACATTTTGCGCCATATTTTTTCCAGCAACACTCTTTCTTCTGAAAGCCACTTTTGGCTAACCCTGGGTTAAATCTCTTTGAGACACCAACAACAACAGAATGGTAGCACAATGAAAACAAGGAAGGAGGGAAGAAAAAAAAAAAAAACGCCCAAAGCCAATAAATCTGCTCTTTCCCTTCAAATGACTGTGAGAGATTGGCGCTGGGTCTTGCTGCCAAGCAGACTTTCATTTCCCCATCGGCACACGCCTCGAGCCCCAGGGAGTCCCATTGAGTGTGTGAGTGTGTGTGTGTGTGTGTTTTGGGGTGGGGTGGGGTGTTAGGTGGGGGTAGAAACACTTCAGCTGTGGCTGAGGCAAACCCCCATGGGCCGCCATTCTCTGTCCATATGGCGTGCCTGGGACGCGCCCCCGAGTCCCCCATCTCCGCCTCAGAAGCGGCTTATTCACTAATGGCCCATACTGCTACAGCCACGGGCCACTCACTGCCAGGCTCTGTGAATAGGGCACAATTGCTCAGAACACAGAAGTGCACAAACACACACATACTGACGTGCAAAAAAAAATAAAAAATGAGTGTCCGCAGTGTGCAACACAAACACACACACACACACACACACACACAGTGACCAAAGCCAGCCCACACACAAACACAAACACACACAGACATTTGGCTAAATTCACACATGAATCCATCCACCACACACAAACATAATCAGACAGACACACACACACACACACACACACAATCAAACATGCACACACAGATATGCCAGCACAAGCTCGCCGCACGCCGTCAATTCTTTTACTATTCACTCAGATCCCCTACAGGTCCACGTCAATAACCACAGCCACAGTCTCAGCCCAAAAGTCTGAGACGAGGCTGCCCACACACCCAAGGTAGTGTGTGTGTGTGTGTGTGTGTGTGTGTGTGTGTGTGTGCGAATGTTACGGCAAATCTGAAACGGTGTGTCATACTGTATTCACCGTGCATAAGTGCATGATCTACATCCTTATCAGTAAATGTCAGAAGCACTAACCTTTCCCATGCACGGGACACTTGGCATTCCCTTGAACCGAACAAAGTACCGATAATCTACAGAGACTTCACAGAAAGAGAGCCAGCTGAAGGCACACAGATCAATTAGAGGGCACAGGCTGTTGTCATCAGTGTCAAGCGCATTTCTGCCCTGTCCTCAGATCAGTGCCACAGGAGGCAGTGAGGCAGGGATGCTTGGGGGGGGGGTGCTTACACATACACACACACACAAACACAGAGAGAGAACACAGAGAGAGAGAGAGAGAGAGAGAAACATACTGGTACTAACACACACACACACAAACACACACACACAACCATATGTTTTGTGTATTTGTGAATATAAGTGTGTTTTAGACATAACACCTAATGTCTTCATGTGCTGGAGCAGCAGGGATTCTGTGTGTGTGTGTGTGTGTGTGTGTGTGTGTGTGTGTGTGTGTCTGCATTCACATGACTACTCCCCCCTTCTGTTCTATTTGGCTCAGGCCTTTGAGTGGAGTCCAGCTTCAAGGGGTGCAGCTAGCAGCTGGCCTGGGGGCCGTGTGTGTATGTGTGTGTGTGTGTGTGTGTGTGTGTGTGTATCATCTAGCGTGCCTGTGGATGCTGAGAGGATCAGGCTGGGCCCTTTGGCCCTTTTTTCTCAGATCCATCAGGTAGCACTTGTTGAGATCAGACACTCACCACATCAAGCTTTCATCTAAAAGGCCACTCATGATGCTCACGATAGCTTCCTGTTGCCACACACACAGCAATACACACGCGCACACACACTTACTTCTCTACACCTGTTAAAATGCCAATTATCTGCAGGTCTGCCAAAACACTAAAACTATTTAGATTTTTTTTCACTGAAGAGCTTCCTTTAACTTCAACTCTTCAGTGGAAGAATGTACTGTGTGTGTGTGTGTCTATGAGTGTGTGTGTGCGTTTGTGTGTGTGTGTGTGTCTGTGTCTGTGAGAATGAGAGAGAGAGAGAGAGAGAGAGAGAGAGAGACTGTCGGTGTGATTTTGTGACTGTGTGTGTGTGTGTATGTGTATGTGTATGTCTCTGTGTAGATGTGAGAGAGAGAGAGAGTGTGTGTGTGTGTGTGTGTGTGCGTGCAAGTGTGTGAGAGTGTGTGTGTGTGTGTGTTTGTGTGTGGTGCCAGGGGTCTGCATGTACAGTGAGAGCGAGCGGGACATAAGGGGTGGGGTGAGCGGCTAAGAGGAAGAGCTGAGGTGGGTGGTTAGTGCACTAAGGTGGCTTTGGGGCAAGACTCTGCACAGCTGACTGGATGTGCAGGGAGTGAGGAGGAGAGAGAGAGAGAAGAGAAAAACAGAACAAAAAGTGCCTGAAAGTCAAGAACAAAGGAATAGAAAATCAGGGAAGAGGATAGACAGGAGATGAAAGAGAGAGAGAGAGAGAGAGAGAGAGAGAGAGAGAGAGAGAGAGAGAGAGA
>JAGFZM010000001.1:838923-856920 GCA_017657215.1 Limnothrissa miodon | reverse complement strand
ACTGTAATATATATATATATATATATATATATATATATATATATATATATATATATATCAGGGTGCTTGCTCTTCTTCCAAATTAAAATTCCAAACATTTTCCAGACTTTTTTACAACTTATTGTAACCTGCCCCCCAAGACCTTGACTTCATATACTTGTATACTTGTATGCAAGCCTGCACTTGTATGCAGCCTGCTTCATTGATTGAGATTGTACCAATTGTGTTAATTTGAAATGTACGTGACCAGTTAGAAAAATAATTAGTTTTATAGTGTCCCTTCCTATTTCTCATTTCACAATGCCTTTGAGCATACTGTAAAATTCTACCATACATTTTGTTTCCATACTTTATTAAGACTTTCACACAAAATTCAAGACTTTTCAAGGTCTGTTTTAAAATTCCATATATATTAAGACTTTCAAGACTTGCGCAAGCACCCTGATATATAAAATATTCACACTCCCTCACAATTAGCCATCACATTTTTGTAAGAGTAAAAAAAAGAGACGGCCTTGGCCTGGATGCTGTGATAATATTAATAATTGCAGAAAAAAAAGAAAACGGCAAAACACTTAAATGAACACAACCCATATCTTCATACATTTCTCTAGAGGGGCCAATTGCTGCCCTCCATTCTCTTTCACGCGGCTCACTGCAAAGTCGAAAATTAAAGTGTAATGTGGTCCATTGTAACATTATTCTACTAATATAGATCTGCATTAATGTAGCTTTAGTGTAGCCAGCAGGTTTTCTGATCTCCAATCTCCATGTTCATTCCTTCATTGAAAATTGTTAAAAAATAGTGTTCTTCAGTTTGCATTGACCATTGGCAGCTTAGATTTTTTTCCAATATGTGGGCCGCTTTTGCCCATTCCAGCTCTGAAAAAACTACATGCTACTGTGATAAACTGTATAGTACTTATATACCTTACACTGATCTGGTACTGTATGTATACATCATACAGTATAGCCACATAACTTTAGTAAAGGTATTTGGAACTGCATTTGCTGCTACAGGGCAGGGGAACCGGATGCCTGGAAATGGCCATCTCTGGAAAGGGGCATTCAAATGGACTAATTACTCACAGTGGAAAAACAAGGGCACACAAGAGCCAATCACATTAATGATTCTATGGGCTGCTCTGAGGGCCATCCAATCAAACAGGTTTTGTCCGGCCCAGCAGCCAATGTTGTCCAATAGCAACACTTGTATTGAGAGAATGAATAGTGTGTAGAAAGTGGAATTCTTTTAGGTGACTTCAACCCTCCATTCACACGTGCTGCCTGGTTACATCATTTTGGAAGGTGACCGTCTCTTTCCACACACACACACACACACACCCAAAACCACCTCTCACCCAAAAAGACACCAGGAACATGTTGCTTTTTTGTGTTTCATCCCAATGTTTGTAATCTTATTAGACAGGGGATATAATTTGTTTCCTCTCACAGAACAAACAAAAACTCCCTGGAAAAGAGAGAGAGAGAGAGAGAGAGAGAGAGAGAGAGAGAGAGAGAGAGAGAATGAGGGGGGAGAGAGACTGTGAGAAGAAAGGGAAGAGAAAGAGAAAAAGAATGATAGAGAAAGTGAGAGAGACAGAAAAGAAGAAAGAGGATGTGAGCTGAATTGGGTGTCGTGAGAGTCCCACTGTGGGAAAAAAGTAAACCAGGTCAGGCTAAGAGGAGAAGGACCGGAGGGGTATGGTGCTCAAAATGGTGCCATCATGGCCTCCTGGCTCAGGCCTGCCTCGTGACGTGCACCTACGGTGAAAAGACACACAGTCACCGACCGAGCAACAGCATTCAGGGTATGGCCTTTTTATCTGGATGCGCCCGAAGTAAGCAAGTTACCACACACAGAACCATGATAGATTTACATTAAATTCTGTTAAATTAACTCCACATATTTAATTTCTGGTATTTCAATCTGGAACTACACATTAGGGAGCTTTTGCCATACTCCACACACTAACCATACCTGCACACACTCCACATCCACACACTCTGTAGTCTGTACAAAAATACTGTGAGCCAAACAAGCTATTTCCAGCTATCTTTACAAAAGACATGTTTCAACATTAAACACGGCTTGGACCACATAACTCAATATGGCTACTTCACCACTGGGATCTTGGACTTACACTGGGCCTGTTTAGTCCAGCCCCTGACAAATGGATTCAACCAGCACTGTTGTTTTGTAACAGCCAAGAGACAGAGATAGATAGAGATAGAGAGAGTGAGATAAAGAGAGAGAGCACAGAGACAGTCACGTCAGAGCCAGCCAGTAATTCCTTTTGATTGAGTGTCTTTCCCTCTCGCTCTGTAAAGAATTGAAATGCTGTAAACAGACCAAACTCAAATCTGCACACTGCAGGCTTGGACACACACTATTTCACACAAAACACGCACAAACACAAACAAAAGAAGATGCCTGAGAAGTATAACCCAATTTGTTTATCTCCTGAATCTAATTATTTATCTGTGAACACAGAAGCCAAGACATTTATAAAGTGTTTCCACTTCAAAAGAAGTCTCAGTATCTATTATATTGGCAGTCACAGTTTGTCTTCTGTTTCCATACTCCTGGATACAGAAGAAATGCTGAGGTTAGAGCTTTACTATAGACTGCCAGTACAGCCATTAATAATTCATTACAGGTAAGCCGAGGCCATCTATTGAGCATCTAGACAATTAAGCACACACTTAATAAGCTTGTCATTTTTCGCGCTAGAGCTTTTGCAAACCACAAATCTATTGTTTATCAAAAAAATATCCCATCTTAATGAGTTGGAGGTTATTCCAGCTGGGTAAACACAAACACAACTTGCCTTTGCTGCACAAGTGTTTTGGTAGGAGTGTAATGCTTCAGAACCCGAATGCTTTGCCTTTAGATTTCAGGCTGGTTGCGCTGGTTGATCGCACTATCGGTGGTCAATCGCTTCAATCTGAATATGATAAGTCTGGCTAACACAGCTAACACAGTTCTGAGAGACTGTCTGCCACTGGATCAGCAGCAGGCAGAGGCAGGAGATGAAGGTCAAAGGGGATGAAGGTCAGAGTTGAGCCCAGATGGCACCTATGGCACCGTACCAATGGGGCGCACCCATGCCAAATCAGAGCCAGATGGGGCCCACATCTGTTCCACATACTATGTGTTCTCACATATACACACACAAACATACAGACAGACAGACAGACAGACTGTTGTTTAACATAATGTATTTGTTGAAACTGTCCACTAATTTATGACATTTTCAATAAAAAAGGCTTTTAAACTAGTTAAATAGCTTTGATTGTTTCCTCAAAAGTACACTCCCATGGTTACATGCATTAAATCCAATAACATTGGAAATTTTTCACAATATTCAGCTTATAAACTTAAAGGAACAAGCCACATTTTTTTCAATACTGAAGAATGTTCTTCCCATTATACCGGTAGTAACCCTTATTAATAGTTAGTCAGAGTGACCGCTTGTAAATAGGAAAGACCTGCTGTGACCCCAATACAAACTATATTTCATATACTGATGATATTGAAAGGGACTTGAATCTCAGTGTGGTTGTTTATGCATTGTGTGATGATGCCAGTATAATCCACTCGCTCTAGAAAAGACTAGATGTAAAGATTTTGGTCCTGAGTCTCATTGACATAATTATGGTGATGCAATTATGAACTCATTAGCTCTAGCTAAAGTAAGTATTTCGAAAAAAAAATGTAAAAAAATTAAATCAGCAGTATTCAGTTTTCACAAATATTTTGAATTAACTGAGCAATTGAGATTTATGGTACATAACATATACTATAATGTATACTTCATAAATTCAATTCAAAATAAACAAAGCACACTATATAAAATGCTGTGAGGATAACACTGACCATTTTGCTGTGGACAACCATTTTGTAAAATGCTGACAAAGATTGTGATACATGTTCAGTGTTCATATTTCACAGTATGTGCATGTCATGAGCTGTCATGTATTATTGCTTGAAATGCACAATTTACCTGCTGCTTCAAACAAACATGAATCTTATTTAGAGATCTTGCTTGTTGACATGTATTAAAAAACAGAGCACTTTCACTGGACTCCACTGACCACATAGCAATATTTATTAACACGGCCCACACCTTTATAACATATTTATAACTCCCATCCGTTTGCATCAACGCATTCAACACCTTTGCGGGGCCAACATCAGCATCTGTGCCACTGACACAAACAAAACACCCATCCAGCTGGAGCATCCGGAGAGACGGTCGCAAAACCTCTGTCGGTTGGCCAATCCGCTCCCCAAGTCTTCCAGCGCGCTGACAGCTGTCAGAGTGACTCTAATGAATCCTTACTAGCAGGGATTAGTGCGGTGGGTGCTCTTTTTCAGGGTGGAGGCATCATCAGAGAGACGAGACGTGGCAAGACGAGGAGAGAGCAAACGAGGAGAGAGAAGAAGCGGGTGAATTCACGGACATCCACTGCTGGAGCGCAGTAGCAGCGGCACTGCTGGAGGCCGATAAGCAAGCCGGGCCGGCAGACCCGCAGACGCACATCCTACTTGCTGCCTATATTAAGCCTGAGCCACTTGAAATAAAGCCTCTTAAAGGGCCAGGGATTATTATGGGTGAGATTTGACGTGCATCTCAGGCCCATGATTCCTTCACCCACATGTGCTGATCAGTACAACACAAACTCACACACACACACACACACACACACACACACAAACACACACACACTGCGTAATATATTATACTGAATGTAAAAATCATATCATATAATGATATACACATATATACATCTCTCTCTCTCTCTCTGTCTCCTACAGTATAAGCTGTTTCTCAAAAGACACATGACACAGTATTGACTTATATACTAGCACAAGTGCACACACAAGCACTTCATTCCTCAATCTCACCTCCTTTCTCTTCATTTCTCCAAACACACACACACACACACACACACACACACACACACACACACACACAACACACAACTAATTCTGAAAATGTATGGAGAAGCTTTCAGAGCCGAGAGATTATGAACCCATTAATTTCCTTCAGCGTGGCCAACTCGATCACAGAAGATCACATACAGTGCAGCCCAGCAGTGAAGTCATGGTCTTGATCACGTGCACTCTTCTACTGTACCCTAGCCACTACTGTATTCAGTCAGAATGGTGTATATCTGTCTTTTAGTGGTGCGCCTAAATATAGCACATAGGCCAAATGTTTGAGGACAACAAGTTTAGGGAGGATTACACAGGTAAAGCTACATGTGTTTGACTTTGATTCAATGTTTTAGGTTAGCCTACAATAGGGATTCTTCCTGCTGTTTAAACTCTTTACTGTAAAGGACTTGTCAAATCACACAGATAAGACATGGACTGTGTGTGTTTGTACGAGTAAGAGAGATAGAAAGTGAGGGGAAGGGAGGATAGATTCTCCTGAAAGCAGCCATCACAGACCAGAACACTGTGCCAAATGAGTTAGGATCTCTAAATGATACACCCCTAAAAGACTAGATTAGAGTTTGTCGTCGTGTCATATTACCGAATGACGCATGTGTGACTTCACTTCCATCTGGTCAAAAAGCTCGAGCCAAGCCTTTGCTATTCCTCTAGAAATGAACTGAATGGAAATATTACAATTTAGTTATTCACTTTCATTAGTGTCGCCCAGAGGCAGCGGTACAGCCCCGCCAATGGATGTTCACACAATGCTGAGGAACACTCTGAATGAGCCAGCTAAAAGGAGGGCAGGGCACTTAATTTTGTGCAGATTTTGTGCAAACTCTGCAAACAAGGTATTTTACAAAGATTTACACAGAGATGTTTATGACTGCCTAAGGGGTATGCCTATTTCTCAAATGGTCACCACACCAATGACACCACACCTGTTACGCACAGGATGAGGGCAACTAGTGCTAGTCAAGCACTAATGTAAAGTTAAACCCATAAATTGTACAAAAAAAGAATAGTTCAGACTATACTCGTTTTCACACTGTTCTATTTGCAAGCTACAGTAAAATGTTGGGATGCCTTGCCATGAGTATTCTCCAAAAATACTTTTGGCTTTAAGGAGTTTCAACTGATTTTGACAATACATTAATCTTTCTGATTCAGATTACCTAATGGTTTGCTGTTTGATTAGAGAGTTGTACAGCATGTGTTGGTGACGGCAGGGGAGTGTGGTGGTCGGGGCGTTTGTTCAAGAAAAGGTTAAGTACCTCTGATTTACATTCTTATAAACAGTATTCTGAAGTTATAAAATTTGCCATGATTTGATTGCACACACAGTAAATAAAGCAACTAGATGTATATCAACATTCATTAGCAAAAATACCATCTTGATGCTGCTTTTCCCATCAGCCAATATGCATATTCATTATCACATCTCTGGACAAGAAAGCGAGGTAGCGCGTTTCTCACACAGAGATGCCGGTGCAGCTCCACACGCAATTAGCAGCGATAATTACAGTTAGTGCCGAGATCCACCGCCGCATGATGAGAGGATGACTGCATTCGCTCCCTAATGGATTCCACTAGCAGACCGCACATCAGACACAAGCCACACATGGAGAGGAATACTTATGCAGAGAGGTCCTACATACTATACGGACCAGGACTGCTGAGCGCAAGGCACAAACCAATCTATACGTTGACAAGGGTGATAAAAGGCTGACACTGGAGAAATACATGGCGATGCATACACACATATACAGGACACATTGCTTCCTTGCTGCAGGACCCTAAGCACGGGCCTGCTGGTATTGAGATAAGGTAGAGAGGGGATGCTGGGAAAATGTCAGAGGATCAGGGAAGGTGAGATGCTCCCAGGCTTTTCTTGAGGGCTCAGGGCTGAGCCAAGCCTATCTGAATCTGACAGGTGTGTCTGGTTGTCTGTCCATCTTGCCTTTTTTTGGCTCTTTCTCTCTCTCATTGCCATCTCTGACATTTAAAGAAGCCCTTGTCTATAAGTTCTGCCAGTCACAGTGGGCACACACAAACACACTGGCAGGAATAGCCAGAAACAAAAAAACACAGACATACACAAACACATGGACAGAAACACACACACAGCAAGGCAGCTATGGTCTCTCTGTCACTCAGATGTGACCTAGAGATGTGAGGAGCCTTTAAATTCCCTGCCATCGGCTGGACTGTGAGACCTCATCACAGGGAGGGCGAGAGAGCACAGCGGAGGGAGAGGGAGAGAAAGATAGGGAAGGAGAGAAACGGAGAGTGGATGTACAGGGCCAGGAGCAAAGTACGAACTTCCATCAAAGTAACACTCCCTCTGAAAGGGCATATTATGATGAACGCACCCCCCCCCCCCCCCCCCCCCCCCCCCCCCCCCCCTCACCCCAACCACACTCTCCATCTCCCTCACTCTCCATTTCTCTCCCTCTTCCACAGTCAGACAGCTTAAATGTTATCATCGTTTGTGAAGCTAAAACTTTTAACTTTTGTATTCCTGCTGCCTCCTGCTGTGAGACCTGTCAGTGAGAGACAGACTAACACGAAAATGACAATGCACTTTTTTGCCCCATTTGTCTTAGTCACTGGCTGTCGTTGTCAATGCCAATAGCTGACGGATAAAAGCCTTTCTCTGGGAAAGCAGTACGGTTCACCTGTATGACAAACGGCAACCCTGAGAATGGCCTCTGATGCTAATATGAGGCTTTATGCCACCACATGGAGTTATATAAAAAAACACATCCAGAGGGGATTCAATCGCAGGTCTAGGGAATAGAATTCATGAGAGAGCCACAGAGAAAAAGACAATAAGAGAGTGAGAGGGAAAGAAGAGAAAGAGTACAGGCAATTAGACTAACATATATGAGATAGTGAAACAAAGAAGGGATAATAGAGAGAGGAGAAGAGCAAAAGAGACAGAGAATAAAGAGTGATGTTTGGAGAGAGAGACAGAGAGAGAGAGAGAGAGAGAGAGAGAGAGAGAGAGAAAGAGAGAGAGTAAAGGATGACCTAGTTCTGCCTCTCACTGCTAACTTCTCCCTGCTAGGTGTTGTGGAGGCCTGGGGCAGTTCTGGCCAGCCTGGAGCCGCAGGAGGGGAACAGGGGAGGCAGGGAGAGAAGGAGAGAAAGAAAGGACAAGAGGAAGAGAGGCTGGAGAAGCAGCCAGAATGGACGCTAAATGGGGGGAAGACACTCGCTGCCCTTCCGTCTGCCTAGCTAGTGAGGTGGAATATTCCCTAGCTACACCCTTTTGGCAGTGAGACTGCAACAAGGAGCAAAAAAAGTCAGAGATGAGAGAGACATGCATACACAAAAAGACACATATTCAGTTTTTTGACTGTTGAATTTGCAGTACAACAATATACAAGCAAACATACACCACCTCAGCATGAGTTCTGAGAACAGTAACATGTCAAAGGGGTATTTACTGACCAATACTGACACACACACACATACACACACACACACACATATACAGGTACCACACCCTAATCCGTCCCCTCCACCTACTGCTAATTCTCACTTGATCACTAAAAGCTGAACATCTTGATGTGCTGCTCTGGGGGCCAGGGATAGTCCCTGCGGGAGAGTCTAGGCTTAGAGCACCCATCTCATCCTCCAGGCTCCTCAGAGAAAAGGGAGGCTCTCCCAAAGGAAGATGACTCTAATGGTTTCTGACTGTCTCTTTCTTCTTTTTTCTTGCAGCCTGCTTTTTTAGTATTTGAAGCACCACACTGTTTAAAAAAACAAAAAAAACAAAGGCGACTCCTCTCAAAGCAAGACGTTGCGGCAGCACAAATAAAAGGCATGTCAAGCAGCACCAGCAACTGAAGATCCCCATTAGGAGGAATCACGCTCACTTTGGCTTGTTCTCTCAAAGGCACACATCTGACGTGTCATCATGCATCGCAACAGGTGAATCCCGTCAGAGGCAAATGGCAAACCACTGGAGTGGATCCTACATATTCAATTTTTACTGAATACTGAACACTGAACAATTTTATTCACCTTTACCATTGAATTATTAATAAATGTTGCAGTCATTGAATGGTGAACATTTAGCAAAGGAACATCATGCATGTTAACTATCATGACTGATGTACGAGTCTTCAGGACAACACCATCTATCTAAAGAGATGAAGTGATGTGATGCTGTTGCTCCAGACTTTTAAACATCTGACCTTCAAGCAGAAAGAGCAAACGAACCAAGGACTGACTCTTGTGAACGATTAGTGCCACTCTTATAAATGTCAATATCCCCTGAGGAAGTTAAGTCACTAAATTAGAGCTCCACCGCTCTGTGGAGTTGAGGGCAAATGATTGGAAAAGGTTGCCAACTCTCTCTCTCTCGTTCTGCTTGTGTCTGAGTGTGTGAAAGCAGCCCAGTGTGCGTCAGTGTGCATGTGTTTTGGTCTGTCTGTTTATGTATGTATCTCAGTTACATGACATTTCAAAACTGTCAGTCCCCAGGATGTTTTACTTGACAGTTTAGCTGTAACTAGTCTAATCACTTTGATTTCATGCTCTGTTGTTCATTCAGAGCCATGATTGAAATCGGTCTCCCATTTTTTTCACTGTTAAATTGCTTTCCTTTACAAATCCCTTTGGGCAGTTTAATAGACCAAAACTATACATTATTAATGAAATGCATTACTAGAATGTCCAAAGGTGGGTCCCAGCGCAGATCGGGTTCCGTAGGTAGTTGATATTGCCTCCAATTGCAATATTGTTTATGGTGTGGACACTAACTGAGCTCTTATAACGTAATACAATAATGATGGTACCTCCCCCTTTCTTGGACAGACCTTTGATATTAAAGCGTTTGAAATCTATTGAATAAAAATCACCTTTCATGTGTAGGCTACCAAACGTCATTAGATTGGACAGATAAAAGGTAAACGGACAAAAATGGTAAACACCTGATGTAGGCCAATACTGTATTATATTTATAGCCAGAAAAAAATACGGAATTGTTCCAGTAAGTGTGGTTATAACGTATGAGGACGGAAGCTTTCCGGTGTAACCTATGAATTACTGACTCAACAACTATGCTTTTATCATATTAAAACGAGACTGACGACCCATGTAATAAAAACAATCAACTGTCCGAAACCATCACAATCATCAGGCTAAAGGACAACACACAACTGACAGACCGTCAGCTGTGAATGTGTGCTAGTTAGTATTACAAATCAAATGGAGAAGTTCCATGTCCATATCTCAAATGAATTATAAACTTTTACACCCATAAAGGTTACTAATGCATGCGACACCATGTAGATCACCCTGTCCCATTCAACCCCATACATCACTATGCTTGAGCCAATCGCACTCTACGGAATGGACGAGAGAAAAAAAATAAATCGCATCCGAGTGACCAAAATTTAGACGAGAGACCTATTTGGCAAATAGAAGATAACCCTCTGGAGTAGAAGAAGCATGGGATTTGTCAGAATACAGACTGTCACGTAGTAGTCTCCACAGCCAGCCGTGCGAGAGAGGGAAAAAGTGGGACCCGTGAGCTGCAGGTACCCGTCGTCTCGCTAAAACGCTGCGCACGTCGCTTTGCGTCTAAAACAAAGCTTACTGTAGCCTTTGCTATGGCTTTCTGCGGTCGCAGCGAAGATAGTTAGACACAACGACAAGCACAGGTGTTTTCACTGACCTGTATCGTGCAGGTATACTCCGTATCATCCAGAAGTCTGACGGTGCAGTTGTATTCTCTGTCCAAATTCCTGATGCTGCCACTCATGAATCGACTCAACATCTTCTCACACGATTAGCTGGTCTGCGTCCAGGACCAGAACACAAAACTGAACACAGCATAGAAGCAATGTCACATTGACCACTTTCTCCGATCACTCAGTTGAAGCGCAGAGGAGAATTCTTCTTTCCAGACACAGAGCATCGTTTCCCGATGAGCTGAACACTGCGATTAGAAAGGAGACAGGGCGCTGGAATAGGCAGGTTGCAAGGCGCATCCAGGTCCAGGATCAGTCACGGCGGTGCAGTCAGACTGTTGCCTCTTGCCTGTTCACCATTCACCGCTTGCAACTTGAGCATATGGGCGGGCCTACGGCATCAAACTGACATGGAGGCAAACCAATAACGCTTCTCGCCAAAAATGTGTATTTAAACTAGCCAATGAGGACTCAGAATATTGCCCCTTTTGGGTTAGGTGTTAGCCAGTGAGAGCAGATCGACGATAGACGCTTTTTTGGTGTCCGATTCTGCGTCGCTTTTGCGGGTGGTGGTGAGGTGTTATCCCCAACAAAAGAACAAGCTTGTCTGAATCAGGCAGCAGGCTTACATCAGGCAGCAGGCTTGGACCTATTGCCGATACTCATGAGAGGGGATTAGACTTGACTGCTTGCATGATTCAGTTTTATATCCTTAACCGCCATTTATTAACCTTTTAGAATTATTATGCCTTGTAGAAGGCCATATTTCTGTCACACAAAAGAAGATGTAATGTTTTCTTCAGCCATAGAGCTATCTTAGTAAAACACTGACCAGTAGACTTTATTGTCAATCAACCTATGCGACTTAATTAGCTCACTTGCTCCTCCTGGTGTGCCGCTCAGGCATATACAGAGCGACACGACCCTAGTGCCACAGCAAGGATCCAACAAGAACCAATTAGAGTGACTTTTTTGTAGGTTAGGCGAATTTGTTCAGTAATTTTATTATCACGCCAACTATATGAGTGATTTAATTCATGATTAAGAACATTTCTGGAGACAATAGAGTGATTTTCTTTATTAGCTCAAATACAGAGCCAAGAAACAACATTCATTCATGTCAATGAACAAATATGTAGTTTTTTTTAACTTTCGTTATGCAAAGACAAAATTACATTGTACTGTTGATTAACATCTCTAAAGAAATAAATAACATGTCAAATGAGAACTCCTTTCCATGATGAACTGTAGTAGCCTAATCAAAGCCATAAAATGTATCAAGACTAGTTAATGTCTGTTTCAAAGCAGAATTTAAAAAAGCAAAAAAAAAAAAACGAAAAAAACTTTCCTTATAAATCACACCAGGTAAAATGCTAGAAGCCAAAACCTATATTTTGATAATAAAAAAAAAGAAATTCCTCAAAAAAGCAAAGCTTAATTAATGCCAGTGTTACAGACCCTTGATTACTAAAGCCTTATTGGATTAACAAATTGTCTACCGCATACAGCTTTCCAAGATTTTCTATCCTTTTCTATCCTCTTTCTAACCAGGGAAAGAATACCTTTACATCACAACAAAGAGCCTGGATTATTAATATTAAGCTATGGTCAGAATATTATATTAAGTAATGGTCAGATACTTGAAATGTTTCCTCATATAGCAAATTAATTGAATGGCCGATCCCAACATTCAGAGAGGGCTAATTAATGGAATGATATGAATGAGGTTTAGTTTATGACTTCTGGAAACAATGTTTGCCATTATTGAGAACTGTTTGTTGTGCATCTGATTTAGATATTTCATGTCATTCTGCAGGTTCACATCAGTTCACTTAAAACCCACATTGTCAGCAAGTTATGCATTGACAGCACCAGTATTTTCAGTAGCCACTGTATAAGAATACAAACAGCATCAAGATAATGTTTTTGAATAATGTGTCCTACATGTTTAAGCAGTTAACTATGTAGTAATTGTAATCATATATAGTCCTGAAGGCATTCCTGAATTTTTTTTTTTTTTTTTGAAAAATGATTGTCACACTATACATCATCTCTTACATAAAGTTTAGAAGGTCACTTTCATCATTCTCTTCTGGCTGGTTACCACTGGGGGATGGCACCCAGTGTCTGCTGTCCACAGCATTCTCTGCCTTGCGTGTGTGTGGCCGCGGCGATAGTCTTGCCTCACCTCGCTTTGGTTGACTACTGCAAGACTGGGGGCCCTGCTGAGCCCCATCAGCACTAGGTGGCCTTGGGGAACTGAGCGAGCAGGCCGCAATCAACGGTTTCCCCACGTGCAACGACCTGCTCTCCGTCAGTCTGCGTCGGCTGTCACTGTCAGTGTAGTGCAAGTCCACGTGGATCTCCAAGGCTGTCTGTGTGGGAGACAAAAGTTGTCCATAAGCACTAAGCTCTGTAAGCACCCCCCGGTGAACCCCCCACCCCCACACACACAGCATGTGAATTGATCGGAGTAGAAAAAACATATGGTTGGAAATCACTGCACATATGCAGTACATGCCTTAAGGAAATGAGGAAATTAAAGCCACAAGTGAAGAAAGAAGTAGACAAACAAAAGTTTTGCTTCCCAAGGCTGCTGAAGTCTGGAACATACTAGGTCTAACATATTTTCCTTTATGTCAAAATATATCTGCAATATTATTGTCACATTTATGATGAAATACCACAAAAATACGATAAAACTGCCCTAATTTGTTAAAATAACACAGTACTGACTTAGGTGGAAAAACTGTAAGATGTAAATGAATTGGAATACACATGCATATCTTCATACTTTATGACCTAAGTTACTATTACGTAATGGAAACAATACAAGTTACTGGCAGCTACAATGTGTGTTAGTGTGTTAGAGTACCCAGTATTCTTCTTCTATTTTCCTACTGCATCCATATGTGCAGTATACTCTTTATCACGCAAGTTACAGTATCCTCATGTTCATATATGATACCAACATATAGAATGATTCGAACACAACAATATAGCAAGTAATGCTGCAAATATTACACAGTGAGCCTCTGACAACTAACCTACTTAACAACCTTTCACAACCTTTTAATACATGTATGAATCCCTGTTCAGACACAAAACAGCAAGCAGTTGCAAATTGTAAGGTTTTAAGGTTTTCCTAACAAGACAAAGTGCCCAAATGATTAGTTTGCCAGGGCGACGCCAAGCCCAGCTCATATCATGCGCTCACCTGAAGTCTCTGCAGACTGCACAGACGCAAGCTGGATTCAGCATTACTAGCCTGGCTCATCAGTAGAGAGTCCATCTCATCTGATCGCTCTGTCCCCATAAAAATATCCTCAAGACGCTATTGAAGAGGAACAGAAGAGAAAAATTAGAAGGAAAACACAGTGAATAATATATAGATGGCGGTTCACACCAACACCCAAATGTATTTGTCTAATGTTTTTTTTTTTTTTTCAGATCGTCTTTGTTTCTCCACAAGATGTCAGCATAACCAAGTATAGCAAAGCATTTCACTGGCTTCCTGCACTGTAACAGGCATTCACAAAAGTTCAAGTAAATCATAAATAAACTTCATCTTTCCTCAGTCATCTCTTATTTATTTTAAGTGTTCTGCATTATTAACAGAGCCCAAACAATGTGAGCATGGTGCTTACTAAAAACTACTGCAAGTGATCAGACCTCATAGATCCACTCAATGCTGGTGTTATTATGACTTTCATATTTAGTCATTAGCCCTGATGTGTGTATGAGTCTCCTTGGGTCATCACACCAAAGGTTCATTAATTGTTTCCACCTTGCTTTGTATATGTTTATATTTAAGTGCTTTTGTTTGAATCTACATACAATAAACACAATATTGTTAAGTTTTAATTAAAGGCTGATACAAATATACAGTATTATTGTTGATAAAAATATAAACAATATCTACTTGATCTTTTTGGTTGAAATCTGGCATATGGATGTTAATAATATCAACAATTACAATAGAAACGCTCAACTATATTCAATTTTAGTGTGCATATATTGCCGCTTGGCCTGTTTGCCTTCTATAACCTCAAAAACATGACACCATTGGTACATCATGCACATCCTCTAGCTTACATCCTCTTTGCTTGAATACACTTTCTGCCAAGACCTCTAGTATAGAAGAACCACTGTGGCTTTCAGTTCACAGGCGCAATGTGACGCTGCAACGGAATGGAAAAGGGAACAGGTCTATTTTACAGCACGTGGGCTCAATTCCTTTTAAACAGGAATTTGGTCAAATGCTTTTTATCTGAACATTTCACCGCACACAGTTTGGCCGTGACAGACTTTGACCACAACAGGAAGACACTGTTTCCTTTACTCACATGTTTCAAATTCATTGTGACATATAATCATCTAATGTAATCGTTTTTTCTATGAAGACAGATCATTCCTGTCTTCTAAAGTCCCCATACACTGATGTCTAATTGACAAGATTTACAGCAGTGACTGTTCTTGAGATTCTTGAGAATCTAGCACAAAACCATTTTGGCAATATACCACCCAAACCAAACATTACCACCCATACAACCCTTACTTTACAAAAACAAAGCCACAGATGACATGAAAAAGATATGGGGGGAAAATAGACCTTATTAAAAGCCCAGGCTTACCGGCATGCTCTTCAGGCTTACACTGCAGTCCTGTGCTGTGGCTCCTGTGTCTTTGACAGTGGCAAAGACAACCAGGACATTGGAGAACAACGCTGAGAAACTGAGCTCCACTCTAACGCCACTAGGAAAAACCAGAAACTCCCGTTTGGGCAAAACTGAGAAAAAATAAAAAAAATATATATACATATAGATTAGCGTAGAAATTGAGATTTTATGTCTTTAACTACTAATTACCATATATACTAAAACCATTAACAGATATTCATGAGGCATAGAGACAATAGCACTATTATCTGTTTGGCGCACACAACATACAACTACGGATTTCACTTTTCTTTCATTTGTTTCATCATCGTCCGTGTTTCACTATCAATCATGAGTTCTTCCATAGGATGTTAAAGGTAAGTGCTTTACAATTGTTGGACTGAAAAAGGGGAAGCTGTCTCCGCTATCTAAATAAACACGCTTTTCACCTGGTGACTGAACAGCGTGCCAGAGATTGAAGTATGAGAGTGCCAAGCCTACACCCACCAACTTTAGTTTCCTAAATGCTTCATACTGCTCCAGCCAGACTGCCTTCTCCCTTCGTGCCTTTAGAGTGACTTGGCACACTTAGCAATCGTGTAGCGGAAAGACGCAGACGGACAGACTATGATGAAATGTGTTTTTGAGATGTCATCCAAATGTGATCCATCCGGGGAAAATCGAGAGTACAGGAAAGCAAAGAACATATTTGGAAAGACACAAGCCCACAAGCCCCAACTTTTTTTCCACTTGATCTTTTTGGTTGATATCTGACATATTTCAGTGACTATCCATTTATGTAGAATGACACTACTTTTTGAAATACTACACTCTAAAACTGAAAGACATTTACTTTAATTTGTAAAATGACACTACCTTTGTAAATACTGTAGTATAAGACATTTATTTGATGCAACATAATCTCGTCTGCTGAAGAAAGCATAACCTCACAAGCAGAAGTAACGAAAAAGAGATCGCGTGTGACTTCATGTATTCACACAAAACTGCTCTTCAGTATCACATGCTCATCAAAGGGTTTGTGTGACTATGTCTGTTATTGTAAGGGAAAGTGAGATGTTCTGATTCTACTTTTGTGAAAATGTGTGTGTGGATGTATGTTTAAGTAAAAGTGATTACCTTCTTATGTATGTGATTGTGGTTGTGTTGTGAAAGTTTGATGAACTGACTGTGTAGTCTGTGTGTGTGTGTGTGTGTGTGTGTGTACGTACATAACTGAGTGCACAGTTTGTGATTGTGTATTAGGCTGACAAACAGGGTAGTAAAAGTGTGTGGATGAGTGTGTGTGTCTGTTGGTGTATGTGATTGCATTTGTATGTGTATGTGCGTATGTGTGTATGTGTGCATCTCTGTTTGTATTACAGAGTGTGTCATTAGGAAAGATTGTGTGCAGTGTGTCTGTGTGTGTATGTGTGCCAACAAGGTGACTGGTCACAAGAGAGAAAGAGAGAGAGATAGAGAGAATGAGAGAGATAGAGAGAATGAGAGAGAAAGAGAGAGACAGGATCCTTACTGTTGGCGTTCCTCCAGTAGCTGTCCCTCACACGCACCTCGCAGGTGTGTCCAGCCGTCTGCACGGGGTCTGTCAGTGCCCTCGGCTCCTTCAGCGTGTGCTTGACCTCACACACCTGCTTGCCCACCACCAGCGGGTCCCTGCCCAGATCTACAGCACAAAACAGTCAACACTTACACATCAGTTCAAGCCCACAGATTTACACCTTAAAAAAAAACTTGTGTCATCCATGTCAGCTTCACCTACTTTTTGTGTGTCATTTGTCAGAATAGAAAAGGCATATATATATATAAAGAACGAAATAATACAGAAATAATAAATAAAAAAAATATATAATATAATTTGAGCAAATTGCCGACAGAAACTTTATTAGCAATACTTACAGGATCTATTTATATTGGCGTGCGCAAAAATGCTACAGTCAGCAATTTGTAAAGTGCAGCAGAGCACACCACTACACTGTCCACAGATTAGGCTTGACTGAGTGATGGCAAAGGGATGAAAGACTAATAGCCAGGATGTATTAGATCAAAGGGCCCAGTGTTTGGCTCAAAGGGACCTCTGGTTCTGGGAACCAAATAGCTCTGATCCGTTACTTGCGCCGCGGCCAAACACAAGTCAAAAGCCGCTGGCGGAGAGTAGTAGCGTAGTCTGATATGTTCTTCACCCCCGCGGATATAATTAGCCTTAAGAGCATCTGGCACACACAAAAGGAGGCCTTGGGCAGAAGCGTTTTCGCCAGAGCAGGAATGCTGTTTCGGGCGAGATCCTTTACAATAAGCTACATCTCATCGCCAGCTCTTCCAGTGGTCGCGTGTTAAGCTGTGTGGGATCAAGGCTTCTCGTGTCCCTCTCATGTCCCAAACAGGGTGTGTGTGTGTGTGGTGTGTGTGTCAAGATGCAATGACCAGAAGGCTAGCTGGAGGGGGTGAGGGGGGAGTGATTGCTTGGGGCACCGACTGACCAGTGAGTAAGTGGGCCTTTCAAGATTGGAAGGAGGAGGATGGGGTGGGGCGGTGTGTTAGGATCTAAGGGAGTTTTGGACAAGGTAGCAGATAGGGTGGTCGGTATGTATGTGTGGGTGTGTTTGTTGGATGGTGGGGGACTATGTGTGTGTGTGTGTGTGTGTGTGTGTGTGTGTGTGTGTGTGTGTGT
>JAGFZM010000001.1:817250-838913 GCA_017657215.1 Limnothrissa miodon | reverse complement strand
GTGTGTGTGTGTGTGTGTGTGTGTGTGTGTGTGTGTGTGTGTGTGTGAGTTGTGGGGTCTGTAACGTGCGTGTAGCAGCAAGCAGCTGTCCCCCTCGGGTCAGCTCCTCTCAGGTTTCCCCCGCCGCCCAGCGTGAATTTCCAGAGTATGAGGTCACATGTTTGGACGGCTCCGTTCACAAAGCCAAAATTGTGTTACCACAGAGACCCCCCGTCAAACAACCAAACAAGCGCGGCAGGAGCACGCCAGGAGGGGGCCATCACTATCCGCATCACCCGACCTCCCGCTCCTTCAAAACACTCATCTGAGAGGGAAAAACATCAGGAGGAGAGTCCTCTGACAAACATCCAATACTGTACGTGCAAACATGTAAACAGCAAAGTGAAGTAACGATGACTACAACAGCAAGTAAAAGCTTTTAAGAACACACCCCCTTTGGTAGCACCCTTCTACAGAAAAAAGCCACTTGACCACTCTTTCCCCTTTTGGGATGGTTTCCGTGATGACACTTCCGCGATGACACAAAAACAACTAGCAAAACCAAAATGGTGAGAAACTAAGAAGCTGAGAAACTTATAAAGACGAGTTGTGGCCTAAGGACCTCTGACATCATGGGCACTACCAGTAACCTCTGGGGTCTTATCTCCTGCACGGAAATATCCTGCTCAGAAATATCTCTGATAAGGCTTGTCTAGTGAGTGTCTGTAGTTGCCGTGTTGTGTAGCGTCAACTGCGAGTAACATCAAGCCCTCTTCCGCCAAGAATGGAGTTGGTAGGAGTGAGTGAGCGAGTGACCTGGTGTAGCATTTGCACAGGGGTTCTGGTGGGGGATGGTCGATGACTCTTAGCTTACCCTCGGAGACCTGCTCCAGGATGTGTGTGACTTTCTCTGGCTGCAGAATGTGCCTGTTCAAGTATTTGGTGAAGATCCCTGTGCTCTTGCCTCGGGTGTCCTGCACCTCATATGCCTCAGCATCCTCACACCTGAAGTAAGGGGCCACGTGTTAGCCATATATGTCAGTGTTCACATATCTCAGTGTTCACAAATCTCTGCAAACATATACCTTTACAATAGTGCTTCTTAAATTAACAAACATTCACATACATTCACAAATATTTACTTACATTCACTAACATTTACTTATATTCACTTACATTTATTTACAGTGACAAACTGTGTGAACACATTGAACTTTCAAATTGAATCTACATGAGTCTCCCATTATTAGTAAGCACACCTGTAGTAACACTTACGTTGCATATCCATAGACTGTGTTTCCTAGTGGAGCCAACGGTGTTATTACTGAGACATTGAGATTCTGTCTGTAAGATAAACACAAAAACAACACCCAGAAGACAATAAATATAAGGGAAATATTGATTTTGATGCTCACAATAATATGCCACACCTAGCCTCACCTCTTCATCCCATACCACTTGCGGCAGGTATCCAGCAGGATGACGTTCAGAGCCGTGTGCCGTTCTTGCATCATCTTCATCACGCGCTGCACACACACACAGTTCCCCGTGCTGTAGGGACGTGGTGCGTCGATGGGCACCATGTAGTTCCGACCTGCCTGTTCATAACCATGACCAGCATAGTAGAATAGACCTTGTCGTGGGAGGCACACAGATAAAAACAGAAGTCAATAGCGCCCTTGTTTTGAGAAATATCTTCAGAAGTTCATTGAAACAAAACAGTACAGCTTATACATGGTCAGGAAGGAGAGTGTTCCTCATTCTCATTCAATAAAGCAATGGGATTTAACCGGTCATTAAAAATACAAATGTGTTTGCAAGAAGTTGAGGAAAAAAGACGTGGCACGAGAGAAGCTTTAAAAATGTCAATGACAGCCAGCGTCTTGTGTGAGTTCAAAAAGCAGGTCATGTGCATGGCCTGTTGCAGAAGAAAACCAGAAACTTCCTGGGTACTTTTCCTGCCCTGCTTTTGCTACTGTGTCAACAGAGCTGACATGACCACAAAGTAAAATCTTGAACCGTGAGACAAGTGAAAGCTGAACTCTGTGCTGCTTGCTGTAGGCTGCAATGCTGCATGCAGATAACTGTAAATAACAATAAACTTTAAAAAATTATTTTCCCTGAAACCTTTCATAAGATCTATGATTAAGACATGGGAGTAGATCTTAAAAATAGCAGTTTCACTCAAGAAAGCCACAATACTTTTTCACAACACAAAAAAACAGACAAAGGGGAGAAGAGGGCATGTAGGTGTTTTAGTTAAATTACCTTTGCAGTGACACTATAAATCTGTCGGGTTAAAAGTCTGACAGGGCTTCGGAAATGGCTAAACATAGCAAGGCATGTTGGAAACCCACATTGCAGGCCCACGCTTCTCGTTTCCAACACTTATCACTGATCTGAACCACACCCTCTCCACAGACGAAACAAGCGCAGCCCAAGACACAGCAGATGTTGTATGAAAACTAGAAAGAGGGTTTTGAATACACCACACAACAGAAAACCCTGCTAAACCTACTGTAGCCCACATTCCGTACATGCTTGCTAGCTGTGTCTGTGTGTGTGTGTGTTAATGTGAGTGATATCTGCAATTTCTCGTCTTACGTTAAGAGAAGAACATAATTCCATATCAAACAAAAGTGTGTTCTTTTTAAGGCATTTTTGATAATTTAATAATTGACAATTTGTCAATAGATAAAAAGGGAACATGACATGACTGCATAACAAAAAGATTTACGACATATCTTGACCAAGAGTTCATGTCCCTGTAGTGACAACAACAACAACACCAGCTATCTGAAATATTTCCTACTTCCTAATAGTCATCAGTTTCCCATGAGCCTTTGCTCTGTGACTCACCATATACTCCCTTATCCAGCAGCTGCAGGAACTTCTCGATGGCATCACTCATTTCCTTTTTGGAGAGGTCTAGCAGAGACACCACCCTGAAGTTAAGCTGACGGAGGTGCTGAGCCAGCTCATACACATCCATAGTTGGAGCCATCAATGGCGGGTGGCGCAAATAATTCAAGTTGCCTATCAGGAGAGCCACTTTGCCTGTTGCTAATTAAAATAATAAGTAATAATAATAATAATAATAATAATAATAATAATAATAATAAATAAATAAACAGTGGAAAACATGTTCAAAAAACTGTTGTATTGAAAAGATTGGTGTTTTGCTACAATGTGTAAAATTTTGGAGCCATAACATACCTGTAGGCCGTGAGCCACATGGCAGATCAAGAGACACTAGAGGGAAGAAAGAGGAATTGAAAATGACTGCACAGGGAAAAAGATGTCTCAAGCTCTGCAAACTCAGAATGCATTCTGCACACAAAGTCACCAACGCCTCTACCTGTTATATCCATTAAAGGCCTAATGTAAAAATGAAATTGAGATCTAAATATATATTCTTCCAAAATAGAATTTAAAAT
Organism: Limnothrissa miodon; assembly: GCA_017657215.1. Lineage (NCBI taxonomy): Eukaryota > Metazoa > Chordata > Actinopteri > Clupeiformes > Clupeidae > Limnothrissa > Limnothrissa miodon. The sequence continues at coordinate 835,497 of JAGFZM010000001.1, read as the reverse complement.
CTAATTGTGATATCAGTCTTTTTGAATTTATAAAGAAAAAAATAGAAGTTGAGGTTTTATCCAGAGGAAGTGAGAGAGTGCAGAATGGCAGTTTCAATTTCAATCACTTGGGGCTCTAAACCCAGTCTGCGCTCCTTAACTCCTCTGCCTCTGCAGACTTGTCAGCTAGAAGAAATGGGGGAAGTACCTCTGGGGCTTCCACACATGTGGAAAACCCCTTTTTAATGGAATGCTCACAATCACAGGGACCAGTGGGCAAAAATGGAAAACTTTTCTATTGTGTCTTGTGTGACTGTGAGACAGCATGTAATCACGATTTCCATTAAAGTCTTGAGCTGCAGGAATTTAACGCACTTGGACTGCAGCAGATTAGCAAGGACACTATTTCTCATAATGATTTGTTATAGGCTTATCCTACAATCTGATCTCCTGTGCCTCCTTACCTAAGTATTAGATGTGATAGCAAATGTGGGAATTGGTTCTTTCCTATGTCTTTCAAAAAAAAAAAACGACTTACCAACTTGTACTTCAGCTGCTTCTGTCCAGGACTCTCCGTTAACATTTGTGACACAACAGAGGTAAGAACCAGCATGACTAGAATTAGCATTATCAATCTGTCAAAAAAAGACGAAAACAGTCATGCAAACAAATCACAGCAAGGTTAAATATTAACCAAGTCTTTTTTTTTTAACACGGTTCCAGGAAAGCAGTCGTGTGCTGATAGATGAATGGCTAAAAGCCAGCTCAAGCAGCAAGATATATCGGTGTTGACTAAGCAAACACAATGACCTCAGTGCTTGTGTAAATATTTCACAAGCTGCCGTCTACAGAGCCGCCATACCTGGAGTTCTTTAGTCGTCTGGTCCTCAATAAGAACACCATTTCTATACCACTGGTAATTGGGAGGTGGAATACCAAAAGCAGCACAGTTTAGGGTCAATGATTTTCCCGGCTTGAGTTTTTGAGATTTAGGGTGGACCACAATGTGGGGTGATCCATCCCAGTTTATTGGGAGACCTTAAAAAAGAACCAAAGTCTTAAGTTGTAAGTGTAATAATAACACCAATAAATAAAAAACTGTTAGCATTTCTAATTAATTAATTAAGTTAAGCCAAGGCCCATACCTGAAGCTGGACCGTCCAGGACATCGACCTTGATCCAGTCACTGAACACACAATTAAAGTGCTGGTCGCTCACTCTGCACACATAGCGCTGAGACTTCAAGGGGATGACCACCAGTTCTGCTTGAGTCCCATTTGGTACCTCAATAATCTGTGTCAGTCAGTTCATAAAAGGAAAGATATCAGTTAGCGACTGCAGAATGGCTTGAATAAGCTATTGCTAGAGAAAACAGTTAGTTCCCAAATACAATAAAGGCAATACATTCAGAGTTTGAATGAATGAAAACGCCTTTAAGGTGTACCTCATTATTTTTAAATGTAAACCACTGATAAACCAGACAGCCATGTCCCTCAGCTTGTATCTTCAAGGTCACTGGGTAGTTTGGTGGGACGAACGCAGGTACCGGAGGCGCCACAATAATGATACCTGACAATCAGGCAAAGGAGAGATGACTATGAAGACTCAGGTTCCAGAACATCTCGGGGGTGACTGATGGCAAGAGTTCAGATGTCACACTCACCGCCTATCATGACTTTCACTAGTTCTTCATAGTCCAGGTAAGAGGGTAAGACTTTCCTCTGGTTAGAGTCCAACATCAGTCCAGCACCATGGCCTGCTAAGAAATAAAGACCAGACATGCACCCACTGTAGAAATCATTAACAACAGCTAATTTTTCCCTTTCCATAGATTTGTGCACCTATGTGGGACACATTTTTTTTATGTGTTTTTGATTTTTTGTGTGTGTGTGGGGCGAATGCATGTGTGTGTGTGTGTGTGTGTGTGTGTGTGTGTGTGTGTGTGTGTTTTCCTCAAAGAATCAACATCAGAAAACTGTGTTTTAGACTCTACTATATAACCTCTTACTGTTTTACATAAACATAAACTTCAATCAGACTGTGTGTGCACTGACAGACCATGAGTAGGAGTGAGGATCAGATAAAAATTCTTAATAAAAAGATGCCGAAACTCCATTTTTATATCTCTACATTATCTGAAATATAATACTATTATATTCTTTTGAGGCCTACAGGCCGTGGTTTCTACTCCAGTTGCGGTGGGTAGTTGTGATCTACTGACTGTGTTCCTTTCACCACATTTGATCTCGGTGTTGATTGTCGTTCATAAGTAGAGCAGGCATACAGTGCAAATGTATTACCTATATTAAAATACTACTTGGAAATTTAAGTGTGCATAGGTAGGCTATTCAGCGACGTGTCTCAGGGGCATAGTACCAAATTCTTGGCCCAATGTACAAGCTCTACCTATGCTATTTTCTTTTATTATTATAAAGGAAAATACAATTCCAGACTCTGTAAGGGCCCTTTCCTCACTTGGGGCCCTGGTGACTCAGGCCCCTTTTCCGGCTCCTCGGCAGTGAGTTTGGAAAGCACTCTGTTGACATTAAAATAAGACAGTGATCGATCATGACGTCCCAGACAGCAATTTCCTTTGTGCCAGATTCCTGTTCAATTAAGTCTAATCTACCTGAAGCAGCGTCGGGAAAGTTAAACTTGATACAGCCATGGCAAAAACAGAAATGTGGGTTATAGCCTGGATTAATAAAATCCTACGTGTATGAGAAGATCTAATTACGAGACTAATTGTGTAAGACAAAATATGTATTACAGTGATGCATTTGGAAACAAATCAAAGAGCGATCTATGATGGGAACTTCAACTGCTGAGACATGCCCTTTTATAATTAATTAAAATACTACTATGGCTTGCATCTTATTCACTTTTTCATTTATTGCCAAGGTGTCTTTCGGGAGGACGACAGGCAAACAACAGATGTTAACACTAATTAATTTCTTTCTTGATGTTATCGTAACTTTTTCATATCTCATTATATCTTACCTGCCATGTAGACGCCCGTAACACACAATTTTTCAGCAACGAATCCCCAGGTGACCGATTCTATGCTTACTACTGAGAAGAACCACCACCGTCCACAGGCACAACTAAATTAACAGGAGTAAAACACATTTCATACAGTAAAAACTCTTTCCCCGGAACAATCACGCCCACTCTCTACCGTGGTGATTCGAATAGGAGAGCCTTCGGGTTCAAACGAGCGCAAAGGAAATTCTGACTGACGTTGCCTCTTCAATTCAAGAGAACAGCGTCAGCTGTAAACTAAAGGGCTACTCCTTTCCTCTTGTTTTTCCCTTATCCTTCTCCATCATTCTGTGGACGGATAGGGTAAAATGAGCTTTCTGCAAAATATTTAACCCAAGTTGATTGTGCCATGTGGCACAAATAGATCAGATATATATATATAGCTTACTGCAAAAGGTAGATATTTTGGGGTTATGTATTATTATGTTGTTGACCTAATAGCTTAGGCTATAGCCTACATCAGGGCTATTCAATTAACATTTCATTAGGGCCACTTTTCAGAACCAATATCTTAAGTTGGGCCGCACATTTTCAGCTGTTCAGCTATTTTTATTTTTTACCCTTAAAATTGACGACATTCTAAAAAATATTGAGAATGCATGCAATTTATCTCTAAAATGAGGTGAGGTGGAGGAGGAGGCATTAACTAGCTTGGTCTGTTTCTGATATTCTGGGTAGGCCTACGTTGAGAAATAGGCTAGCCTACAATCTGCCACTCTGATAATGGAATAACACTCCACAGTTCACGAGCTTGTTATTTTTCTGTGACTAAACGTACGGTTTCTGATAGATCAAAACGAACATAAACCAGCAGGTTAAAATAGCGATTAATGTAGGCCTACAGTTGCTTGACAAGTACGGACCATGAACGATTTTGATCGTTTTTTTACCTGCCAATTATTAGCTTTAATTCATAAATCGATCCAGAACTGGTCTGTTTCCTTTTTTTAACTAGCAGCACTATTTATTCAGTCTGGCGTTACACTCTGCTGCTCTCTCCCTTCAGCTGGAGTGGCCGGTGTAAGCTCTGAACACGCTCTAAATACTTCGAAAGTGTGACTCTGAATAAACGAACGACAATTCTATCCACACTCAGAAAAGTTTGAAGTGTACTCGGAGAGCTCGGAGTGTCAGTTTACGAACGCGCCCTCTGTAAAAGACCCAATTTACGTTCTGGAGGCTCGTGAATGGTGTTTAATTTTTATTGATGGAGCGTCGTCCGGGCCGCATGTGCACCACGTCTGGGCCGCATGTAGCGGGCCGCCTATTGAATAGGCCTGCTATACGTAATGAATAATTGGCACTTAAAGCGTCAGTCTGCCCTACTCCTGGAGTTTTGTGATAATGACGATTGTGAACTTTAATGCTTTTATAATGACTGTTTATGTTTTGTTAAAAAAAACAACAACTGTTGTTCATTTAGAAATTAGGACCCTGTCAACTTGTTGAATGTAACTGAAGATTTTTTATGTCGGAAAAATTAGGCAATGCCAAGCTACACCACCACTGGCGTGGTTCGGGGTAGTGGGGGTTGGAAGAGTGGCAAGATTATGCTAAGGGGGCTGTCCTAATTAAGATCAGGGATAGGGGTGTCTATGTTGTGAAAGATCGCCAGTAGCCCTGACTGCATGACACATTGTCCAGCGGGCAACGGACAGTAGCCTAACTTAGTCCGTTGTCATAGAGAGACGAATCCTGGGTCGTCTTTTTGTTATGTTTTGTTGTGTTATTTTTTCCAAAATAATTTAATGACATGTACATTTATGTTTTAGATTATTCAAAGGTGAAATGTTTGAGATTTGGCCTCTAAATTTGTTGTTCAGACTTCTAGTTTCGGAAAATGTGATGTGCACTTGTGCCTATTTGTAGGCCTGCTATAAATAGGGCCCAGCTAGCACCACATGCTTGCCTATGATTGACAATTGCTGTGCCTTGGTACTGGGACAGCAGCCTCCGGAGGACAACGCAAAACTCTCGGACGGTGAGTGTTTGGAATATTTAATCTGGAGTGAACCTTATCAGTGTCTTTAATAAAATGCGTCTAAGGCAGGCTATATTTTTGCCTTTGTGTCCAGAAGAGTGGCGTCAATGTATCCTAAAGAAAACTCTTAACAGCAACACCTATTTATAACTTTCTCCGGTGCGACAGGTTTTTCAAATGGAGCAATAAGCACACGATAATCAGTCTATTGCTACACTATATAGCTTAATTTCTTTGAAATTATGGGGGTATATTTTACTTTACAGTGTCAATCTCCCTTGACCAGTGGTCGAAGTTGAAGCAGAAGCAGAGGAGTCCATTAAACAATTTGGGGTGGCTTTGGTAACACAGAAGACTTGACTGAAGAATATCCACACCGCTCTGATAGACGTTGGTTCTGCCTTTGGTTCTTGTTGGTTTTCCTGTTATATCTTTTGTTTTTAAATCAAAATTGAGAACTATGACTTCTCGGAGGCCTATGACTCGGTCGTACTCCGGCAATGGAAGATCCAACAGCCTAAATGAAGAAGACTCTGCCCCCAGTAGCCGCGCAGACAGCCGCAACTACCTCTCCAATGTTCGGCCAGAAAACAGGTACAACTATCAATTTCCCAAGTCTGCCCCAATGACACATCAGGTGACCTATATTTATTATACACTTCAGGTGGCATTATTTATTGTTGTTGTTAATGAGACAGTTGACCTATCAACCCTAAATGAGGCTAAATAAAAAAAACGTCTATCAACAATTTAGTGATTAACTCACAGACGTTTTTTGGTTTTAAGGAAAATATTTTGTGAATGTTTGTCCATGGTCTTCTTGGCCTCCTGGACCTAGTTGGCGATGAAGATGGAGTAAGAATACCAGTATATCCACAAAATCTGAATATTGGGCTATAAAGATAGTGGTGTAGCATTCTGTTTACAGAAGAAAACATATTTTCTGAAAGATTTTAGTCAATGACTATCCAAACACACAAACCATACTATAAATAGGCCTCTAAATATTACTAAATAAATAGGCTACTAAATATTTTGATGAACCTCTCAAAAGATGTTTCAAACAAAGCTTGAGTGACCTGCTGCCAACATGGATGTGTCAGTGAAATAAAGCCACTGGTTTGTCTGATAAGCTGCCTCTTGATTTGCCTCCTCTCTGAATAGCTATTCTCGCCAAAGGTACTCTCACTACAGGCCATCGAGGTAACGTTATTGTTTATTTTACGATGTCCCATCCCAGACTAATATACGACCCACACCTAACTATAAAACACCAATTCTATTGGTAATTTACAGCACAATTGACAACAAACCTGCTCTTAACAGTTTTCCTGCAAATTTGTGCCAATTTCCCCTATGTCTGTTTTTGCATTATTACATTATTGCAATTGACAGTTTCTTGCTTCACGAAAGACACTTTGTCCAGTGGGAGTAGTCAGTAGCCGGAAGAAAATGTTTTGTTTCTGTCCCACATAATAATAATGTTTTGTTTCTGGCCTATAATAATTAACCATCCCCCACAGCTTCCCATTCAGACCCCCTGTGAGTTTCCTACCAACAGCAACTATTATGATAATAATGATGATGGTGATAATAATAATAATAATAATACTAAAAGAAAGACAGCTTTGTTGTTTGAACTGACAGTTTTGTTTGGTTCATGGGGTTGATAAGTTCACATCTGATGCTGCACAGAGCAGAAAAGGATCTTTTAAATAATGTGTGTACGTGCCTGTATGTTCGTGTGCATGTGTATGTATGTATGTGCATGTGTGTCAGTGTGTGCCCATGTGTGCCTGTGTGTGTGTATGTGTGTGTTTGTGTGTGTGTGTGTGTGTGTTTGTTTGTCTGTGTTTGTGTGTGCGTGACAAAAGTAAAAGTGGGAGTGGGAAGGGGAAGGAGTTTGTGTGTATGTGGGGTGGGGGTGGTAAGATGGGTGTTTGAGTCTGCTGAAGGTCAACTCAAGGGACAACTGAGGGGTGTTTTTTTCTCTCTCCCCCCTCTCTCCAGGAGTACATTTTGTTCTGTGATGTCTCAGCTGACAGAAGAAACACAGCCATGTTTTGAGACGACTATAAAATCCAAAGCAGTGTCTGAGTCTTTCAACGCAAAATTTTCCTGCGTAGTAACAGGTACCATTATAGTATGTTTAATCATTCTCTCACTGCTCTTTTTTTAAAGAAAGTAAAAATTTTGTCTTCAGTTGTGTTTTTATTCAGACACTGAAGAGCTGAATTCCCTTGCTGTAAAATGCCATGTTTAACCCTCCAAAATTCCAATTTGCTATATTCCTGAGATAGGGAATGTTTTTTTTTTTATCCTAACCTGATGAAGGCAACATGCTAACATGTGTTTTGTTTCAAATTGCACAGAAGATCATTATGTGTGAGAATCAGGCTATTTCCACTGTGCACTGAAAGCCAGATCTAGGTTGGTGACTTAGCAGTCTTTAGAGAAATGGAACGAACTGACAAAACACGAATAGCGGGCTTGCAGTTGGAAGCCCTGCAGGGAGAGGGGGGAAATGTTCTCTTGTCTCAGCAAGCACTTAGAAGACACTGGAATGCAACACCCAACAGGCTTTGTGTATGAGTGCACTCACCAACTAATGATGCAACAGCTTGAAACATCACTTTTCATTGAAGTAATGTGTGGATTAGATATGTGCTTTGGTCATTTGATGATGGATAACTTGGACTTGCAAGTTCAAGGGTTAAGGCTAAAGATTTAGAATCTTATGGAATACATTTTGTTTGGAATATTATTAACAACATAACCATTGATAAAACTTACTAATATCACTGAGATATCACTAATATCACTGAGACTCTGTGGTACTATCAGTTGAATGTTGAATGAGTTAAAGCTTTTTAAAACTGTGTCTCTTCAGGTTATCCAGCCCCAGAAATCACATGGTATAAGGATGATGTGGAATTGGACAGGTACTGTGGCCTTCCGAAGTATGAAATCTTCCGTAATGGAAAAACACACACACTCCACATTTATAAGTAAGTATTAAAATATCCATCAGCATTCAAGGTTTTCACTCTCCCAGTCATCATAGTCTTGGTCAAGAAACAGAATTTTCACAAAACATTATTGTACATATTGGATAACACCTAGTATGTTATCAGCTTTCTGGACATTGAACTGAAAGCAATACAGATAGAACAAAGGTTTTGAAGTGAGTGCTGTTGTGCAGGTAGTGGAGTGTTCTTCTCATTGTTCATCTCAGTGCTCCTCTCGACATTAATTATGCCTGAACCTCAGTCAGAGTCTGTCTTTCAAGGCTCAGATAGGGCACTACATACCATTCCTGTCCAGGTTAAAATGGAGGTCGACTGTAGTGGAAAAGAAATTACAGAGTAACTTGTAACTGCTCCTTCCATCTGTCTCTGTCTGTCTGCTTATATGAAGTTGCACGCTGGACGATGCGGCCATATACCAGGCATCCGCCCGGAACAGTAAAGGTATCGTCTCTTGCTCCGGTGTCCTTGAAGTGGGTGACATGAGCGAGTACAAGATCCACCAGCGCTTCTTCGCCAAGCTGAAGCAGAAGGCCGAGCTAAAACGGAGGGAGATGGAGGAGAGCCGTCGTCGCGAAAGAGAGATCGCTCAGCAGGAGCAGTTCAGCATCCTCGCGCAGGACCGCATCATGAGGAAGCGGCGGACGCCCGACTCGCTCAACTCCTCTGACTCGGCCCAAGAAGCCGAGGAGGCAGTCGAGGAAACAATAGATGCTGCAAGAGAGACACCAGCTGAGGAGATCAATGGAGAAGCTATGGAGATAACTACAGTGGTGGCTAAGGATGTGGTTCAAGAGAATGGCAACCAGGAGATCAAACATATATCCGACACGGTAGAGATAGTTACCACAAAGCTACCTAATAAAGAGAAACTGGCAAAAAAGAAGATCAGGATTTCTAATGGTTTTGATGAGAGTGTGGTTGCCAGTGGACAAACAGATTCTGTCTCTGGAAATGAGAACCACACAAGCAAGCAAGACATGAGCTTGGCACAGTACTTGTCACAGACAGTGCAGTCTCAGGCAGCTGAGGACAAACAAAACTCTGTGCCGGCACAGACAACCATGGAGGTGGACATCACAGCTCAACAAGAAAAACAAAAAGAAATCGAACTTGAGAAGGAACAAGAACAGGAGAAAGAGAGACAGCGAGAGAAAGAGAGAGAGTTCGAGAAGGAGACAGAGCGTGAGAAGGAGAGAGAGTGTGAAAAAGAAAGACAACGTGAGAATGAGAGAGAGCGTGACAAAGAAAGGGAACGTTTACAAAAAGAACAGGAGTTAACACACAAAGAAAGAGAGAGGACCCATGAGGTGGAGAGAGCCAAACAAATGACAGAAGCCAAGAAAACTGCTGGCAAATCAGCAAAGAAATCAAATAGTGACCATCAACATAAGTCTGCTTTAACTACTGTGTTAACCTCTTTAAAGGACATTTTCTTTGGGAAAAGCAAAAATAAATCAGTCGAGGCCTCTGAAGACACATCCTGTGCCGATGAAGCTAGCTGGGAAACTAGCTATGTTCCTGCAGAGCAAGCGATGGAGGTCAACGAACAGTCCAATAGATCAAATTATCAAAGTGAGTGTCCAAAGACTCCACGATTGCCACAAAGCTTGAGGATGCACAATGGACATGGAATTACAACGGAAGTGGAAGCTTCCATGGCTGCCCAGACACCATCAGAGGCACCTGAAGTGGAGTCCTTGTTGCCTAAGGAAAAGGAACCAGTAAGTACTGAGAAGGTGGACTCTAGTCTCAAAGAGAAGCCTGTACCTCCAAGTTCACCGCCACCACAGCCTGTATCTGAAAGTCCACCTCCACCACAGGTGAGTAGGCCTTGGCTCCTCTGTTTCGCTCTAGTGGCTTCTTTAAGAAAGTCAGAGAGAGAGATTAAAATCTTAAAAACACACTCTTTAAAAAGACTGACATTTCAATTGGCGGTTCAGTTTCTGATTTGTAAGTCTGGGGCAGAGAAAGAAAGAGCCTTCTGATCAATTGACCAGTTGTGTGATGTGAAAATGTGACACATTGCACAGCATTTTGAACACCAGTATACCAGTTTCACCATCATCTTTCAGTAGCAACTAATGGCAGAATTCTGCTCATCCATACAGGTGTTAAACCACAGTATCAGCTCTATTAGCATATAGCAACCGCTTACAATAATTTGTTATTTGTTTCATTTATACAGTGAAGCAGCCATCACTGTTAGTCACACGAACTTCAGAAAGAACTAAACCACCACCTCTATGATGGAGAAGTGGGCCTCTTGATTTGTCAGGGCCAAGTGATGTGCAACTTTAACACAAATAAAAGAAAGTGCCTCCTTCTCACCAGCATAGAAACCTGAGAGAGTGAGAGAGACGAGAGAGAGAGAGAGAGAGAGACCTCTCAGAGCCCTGTCGTGTAGCCAGTAATGTCTATTAATAGATGGTACGTTTCGGTGACAAGACTTCAGTTTGAAGACACCAGGGACAGTCCAAGACGACACAAATTATGTCTGCTAAACACACTGTGTAGGCTAGTAATGAGCTCAGTAGATAGATTTAACCAATCTGAATCTGACTGTGCGTGACTTGTGACTTGTCCATATGCGTGTTTCTGTCTGTCTGTCTGTTTATCTGTGTTTGAACGTTGGTGTTATAAAAGCACACATATAGAACACGATTCCTTGTAGGCTATACACTTAGTTTAGGGTAAGTAATTTCTGGACATACCAGAACTGTAGTAAAATAATTGCAGAAGTAATAACATAATGATAAAATTGTGGTAAAATGTTATTTTAAGGATCAAGTGTTTGTCATTTACAGAACACCTAAATAGTACCTGTACAATTTGTATTAGTGATTTGTGATGTATATGTTGAGCAACATCAATTAGTTTTTATACCTTTTATTCCTAATATTTCTTTAATTTAAGCTAGTATCTTCAATCTCAACTTATTTACGCTAATAGCCTGAACATATTTTCAATTGATTAGCTGTAGAATAGTCATTTCATTGTGATATTTTACTCCCTATGAGCTGTGTCAAAAGGCTCTTTACAACTTGAGGGTAGATTCCCTGTTCTAAAGTAGGATTTGGAGCAACAGCAGAAAGCATTGTTAACAGTACCAATGTAGCATGTAATGATCACAAGTAGGGCTGTGCAATTAATCAAAAAGTAATCGTAATCGAAAACTTGTCAGTGAGCTATGAGGGCAAAAAAATAAAATAATAATCGTTTTTGTTTGCCTTTATCTGTTTTATCTGTCTTAATCTGTTTTGAGGAGAATTCACTGTTTGGTTCAATAAATGCAACAAGATTTCCAAAGTCAATGAGTAATCGTGTAAAATAATCGTGATTTCAATCATGACCAAAATAATCATGATTATGATTTTTTCCATAATCTAGCAGCCCTAATCACAAGTTTGGAGTTAATTACCATGTAGAAATAAGAACTGTGTAGAGGCACAACTACTAGTAAACTAATTTCCACAGGAAGTCTCCCAGTTGACCGTAGCCACCAGCAGTGACATATAGCAATAAAGTTTGTCAGTATGAGTGCCCTATCTGCAGCTATTTTGTCAGTTAAAGTGAGTATTCAGGGAGTATATTTAGAAGTGTTCTCTATTTGTTCTCTATTTGTTTTTCTCTTTCACATGTTATGTTAGGCTGCGGCCAACTTCTTCATTACTTTGTAATGAAAGTTCTATCAACAATGAAGTAAGAAATCTGTTGCTTACAAAAGGGATAGTGTTGCTTAACACAAAAATATCAAGCCACTGATACACATTAGTTATTTGTTAATTGTGAACGCACAATCATTAAAAAAGATATATATATTTTTTAAGCTTAAAATAGTTCTTGTAATGGCATTGGAATCTCAACTAAGCAATTTGACAATACTAGGCCTCACAAGGTTGGTTTTGAATGAACTTGCAGGCCCTTTAAGAAAAACTTCAGCCTGCTGAGTGTGTTCACTTGGCTGCGTTTCATATCTGAACTGCTGAGGGCATGTGTCTAAGTGCGTCACTCCAGTGCTCCAGCAAACAATCCAGTCACCAAACAATGCAGTGGGAGGACCAGGCCTCCTGCCCAGATCCACAACTCCCAAACCCACAGGCAGACACGTAATCACCCACCAATTGTCCTCTCTAGTTGCACAGTGTGTTAAGACAGCTCCATCACCTGCAGTGGTTAAGGGAACCATGTACTGTTGTAAAAAACATTTATAGACATGTCTCTGGACTCAGGCCTGGTAGATAGCAGGGGGATTTGTTATAGTCACAAATAGATTCGTTCTGAGCTGGATTTCTCAGGTCAAGGAGTTGAAAATTCATGGCGGCTGCATTGAAAGTGTGTGTCGGTCTATACATTGTAGAAACTCTGAGACACAAATCTGCATGGCTGTGAAACTATTATTTACATTGTCTAAATTCCTAGCTACTCCCTGTTTCCTAAAATAAATCTGTTCCTCATCAGCTTGGAGGGCAGTCTTGAAATACAAAGAGGCATTGAGTGGGCTCTGTCCCTCCTCTATCTAAGGCGCTCTTCAGTCTGTCATTTGTCCATGAGAATTACCTCTGACATGGAGTAGCGGGTGTGTTGGAACTTTGAGACTTTCCTGATATATAGTGTGAGATAAGCAAGCCAGCTCAAATGTCCATCTCAGGACTGGTATAGAAATATTGTTACAGGTTTGTCATGTCTGTTTGAATGCATTAATCACGTGGGAAAATCTAAGTATTTCCCATAAACCACAAAACAATCAGAATCTCAAAATCTGTAGCGATGCCTCTTGGTTGATTAAAAAAATTTGTCTGGGCTGTGGTTCTGACTCTTCATATTTTCATACTGAATTATTTTCTGCTTAATTTAGTGCTGTAACTATCATGCACTTTAATGTAGGGATAAGGATTTATTGTGATACAAATCAAAGCACAGTTGCAGCATGCAGGTTGTACCTTCTATGCAACTTCTGCTATCAAGTATTTAATTGATTCCATGCTCCACTGAAGCTGTGGATGATGTCACGGTTGACACACCAATGCCTCTCACTGCAAATTCTCTTCTTCTCTGTGAATGAATGGGAAATTCCAAACCCGCATTAGCTGTCCAACCTGAGGTTTTATGTCTGCTGTTGCAGTGTGAGCTGCTCCTCACATTTCGGTATACTCTATTTGTTCAGTTGAAGGACAAACACAAAAGATAGAGAAGAGAGAAATAAAGAAAGACCAAATGAGTGTGCTGCTCTTTATAGGAAAGAGGAAGTTCCCTCCACATTGACTTGTTTTATAAAGATCCTGAAACCCCATACAAAAACAGACAGATTTAACTCACACACATGTGACATCGTTAAACACAACCCACACCTGATAGGGGGGTTGTAAAGTATTGACAGGTTGTAAATATAAGCTTGTTTTGGCATAGGAAAACTTCAGTGCTCATAAAATTGGGCTCATATTTCTGAAATAAACCTCATCATTCATTACAAAAAGGTATCTGAGTGGACAGAAATGTTTAGGAACACTAAATGATTTTTATATGATTTAAGCAGTGTATTTATTGCTGGATTATCGGAGCTTATAAAACACCCTGAGACTTTAGTGTTCAGGTCAGCTTTCGCTGAGCTAAAAACTACTACTCAGAATGGTCAAAGGTGAAGGGTGTACAATCTCCACACTGATACATTACAAATCATGAAGACACAACACAGTCAGTCCTTTTCTGCCTGTAGATTGTTGTCTATGATCTACAGTATAATTACTAATTACTCTGACCTACAAGTGGCTAAAGGCCTGGTGATTTTATATAATTCTGCTGATTATTGGAACCTCTTGCGCAGCTGTTTTGTTTTATAAAAATGACGCAATATTATGACACACCATCTGTTCATCAATGTTTTTTTATTATGATCCACAGCACTGTTGTATTTATAGCTGGCAAAGGTATTTCTGGTGTGGGAAGCATCCTTTATGTGTTTACATTCTGTCCTGACCGCTTGTGCTTGCTTATTTGAATCCCCAGGCCATAGAGGAGCAGGCAATGCAATCAGGCAGGTATGAAAATCCCATCCAGGGAGAGAATGCCTTCGCTGTGCCCACGCATGACACTGAGGATCGGGCATTTTTCACAGAACCTGTCACAGAAGACTTCGGAGATATACTCAGTTTACAGGGCCCCTCTGGAGACTCTGGACAGACCTCGGAAGCCTCTCTGACAGATCAAGTGGCAATAAACCTGGAAAGCATAGACTGTCATGAGACCAGATCAGATCTTCCCACTGAAACAGAGGCCGAGAAAGAGGAGGAAATGCATGTGGATAAATGTGTGGTGGAATGTGACCATGAAACACGGCAAACAGACACAGTCTTGTCTACAGAAGAGAGACCTGAAGCAAGTGAGTCAGAGGAGTTGAAGGTTCACACCACAGCCTTGACCGAAACTGACTCGGAAATCAGTACTCCTTTAAAAACAAAAGAGGGAGAAGTTACTACCACTGCTGAGGAGAAGGTAGAGGAAGGCGAGGAACAGTTAGCAGAAGCTAGTGAGACTGAAGGAGTGATAGAAGTGGAGATGAGGTTAGAAGAGAAGATCTCTGATTCCCAGGGGGATATGATGGAGGTCTCCAGTATAACTCCTCTTTTAGGTGATGTTGTAGAAAAACCAGAGCAGATGATGGCAGTGGCTAGTGCAGAGCTTAACAAGGATGCAAGTACAAATTCAGTTGTTGAGAGTCAGAAGGCAGAAAGCTTTGTGAGTGAAACTAAGGTGGAAGTTGAGGAAATGGAGACGGAAATGCGCAATGTGGAGGCTGCGTTGGTGCAGCACGAAGGACCAGACTATCAGGTGACAGCACCCGTCATAATTCCTCCTACATTGGAGCTGCAAAGGGAGGCACAAACAGAAAAAGATATAGAGGTTCCTGGTTTACCAAATAAGGACAAAATAGAAATCCCTACACCGGGTGAGGAGAATATTGTAGGTGTTGAAGTTTCTGGTCCACCAGTGCATAGAATCCCTGAAATAAAGGTCAGCATCAACATAGAAGCTGAAGAGCAAATGACAGTAAATATACCAACAATAAATATTCTGATAACTGAGCCCGAGGAGCCAGAGCCAGTAGCCCTGGTGATGCATCACGTGGCTGAATTGCGCGGTGATGCAACAGAATTATCAGATCCAATGATAGTGGAGCCCAGTGCAACAGTTGCTTTCACACCTGTAAGTGTTCCACCCATGCCAGAAAGCTCGGGAAACACAGGGGCTCCCCCTCCCTTGAACGACACCCAGGAAGTTGTGCAAGCACCAGAGGGTGAAAGGATGTGTCTAGAGAAAAAGACAGAGCATGTTAAGACAAGCAGTGAAGTAATCTCTTCCTCCATTCCCACAGTCAACATTGCAGAAGTAATCACTGTCGTTCCAAGTTCACACGAGGCGCATGATAAAACAGGTGAACTCCATGTTGCTCCAATCACTGCCCCACAGGAAAAGACTCCTAAAAAGCCAGCATTTGTGCCTCCACCCATTGAAATTACATGTGTTGAGAGCAGGCCTGAGGAAAGTAAAGTTAATTATAATAAGCAAGATAAAGACATGGAGTCTTTGGCTGCCATTTTGTGGGGAGTGAAGAATCACAATGATCAAGAGAATCGTGTTGCTGCTTCTGAGAAGGTATCAGAAGCCAAAGAGCAGCCCTTTACTGAAAGCAAATCTGCACCTTCACCCCCCCTGCTTACTCCCCAGCCTTCAGAGGTTGAGCGTACAGCCCCCGTGTCCACTGTACAATCTAAAACACCACAAATCAGCATTTCTGACACAGGCAGGATGGATGTTCCCAAAGAGCCAGAAATCACAGTGGAAAGGCCTAAGAAAGACAAACAAGCGGTAGAGAAGCTTGGTGTCTCAGCCCAATTGCCTCCCATGATGAGTCCTTCGAGCCTGCGCCGCCTGATGGCGAAAGGTCTGTTCGGGACAGACAACACTATGGTGACATCCATACCTGCCATAACAGTGGACTCAGAGGGGCGAAGTGAGGAGAACAGCGGAGGAAGCACGCCCTCTTCTGTCCTGAGCTGCGAGAGCAGCCCCAAGATGAGACGCAAAGACAGCCCGTCGCCCATCCCCTCTGCCACCCCCGAGGAGTTGGCGTCAGGGGCCAGACGCAAAATCTTTCTCTCAAAGATCAAAGTGGACGAGGTTGACATCGTAGTTTCACCAGATGCCAAGAGAGAGGGACCCTACATGTCGCCCAGTCAGGCCAGGAGAGCAGCATTCCTTCAGGCCCACTCCGGACAAAAGACCCCACCAATGGAGAGGAGGTCGCCCCTACTGAGTCGCAGAAAGGCTACCCTGGAAGTCCCTAAAGTGCAAGAGACACCTGAGGAACCAGAACCTGTCAAGACTGAAGTCAAATCTGCTGATAAGCCGGACCCCTTCAAAGGTATAAAACATGAAAATAAACCCACATACAGTAGTTTGATGTCTAACCTCATACCACCTACAATATTACCTGTAAAAGTATACTTATACACTTAATATTGTTTTTACACCAATTCCACATGATTTGTTCGAGCAAGCTATAATTCTTTTTTGTAATGCTGCTAAAGAATTTAGCCTGTGACCCTGTTGTATTTAGCACCTTGTATGCTGCCTATATATATGTGTGTTTGCTATAGCTAATTGGGAATGCTATGTGGGGTACCTAAGGCACTTGCTGAACAGTGACTGCTAGACAGTGTCTAGACAAAGAGCTTTTTGTTTCAGACATACACAGAAAAGGTGTTCAATCCTTTGTACTGTAGGTAAATGATGGTCTACAGTAATCATGAGTAAAACGACAGCTAAATTTCATGTATCAATATGCTAAGGACACAGTCTTAAGTCTTGGCCTTGAGCACATGTTTTGCTTATTCTGCCTGGTCCTGTTTTGACAATCAAACAATATTCAGTTTTGACAATCTTCAAACAATGGGAGGAGCCAATAATCATCATGAAGTAGTCATACACAGAAATATATATATATATATATATATAAATGTACACTGAGGTGTGTAAGGCAGTTGTTTTTACAGGGTGTAGCATTTACTCTCAAGTGTGTTAATTGGCCATAGGCCTTAAGAGGCTCCGATGATGTTCACGAGACACTGACACAGCAGGTGTCTGTAGTCATAGTAGCTGCAGTAGCCGCAGCCTCGAGGGAAAGGATTCAGAAGCTAGACAGAGTGGAAGTGGTAACATTAGAAAGTATACAGTATATCTTTACCTTGTTGCTCGTGTTGGGGTGCACCCTGCACAGTGCACACACTCTCTCACCCCAGCCCAGCCCAACCACATCACCCCCCCTCCCTCCTTGTCTCTGTTGCCCTACCAGCTCCTCAGGTTATTCGCAAGATCAGGGGAGAGCCCTTCTCAGATGCCACTGGACACTTGAAGCTTTGGTGCCAGTTCTTCAACGTCCTCAGTGACTCCACCATCACGTGGTACCGGGACGAGGTGGAACTGCTGGAGGTGAAAAGAAGGTAAATCCCTATGTAGCCTTGCAAATCTTAACCCCGTGCCAGCAAGTCAGACTGGTGACACAATCCCCCCCCCCCCCATCACCACCACCCCCACACACACACATACATACACATACACCACTCCTTACAGCGGATTTAGAGACCACATGTTCTCCACCTTTAAAAAAAACACAAGCTGTCATTTGTCCTCTGCAACAAAAAAGGCAGTGCCTCCTGTACCCATGTGCATCGTCTGGCCAACGGAGGAGCAAATGGCCACCAGTGCTGACACTATGTACGAGACGGTAAAACGTGTTGATATAATTATAACATTTGGAGCATCGCAGAGCCATGACGCAGTCTCATTCTCGCCTGGGGGTTATGTTGGCCTTGAGACCACAGACCCTCGCAGCTGTGACTCAATAAGGTGAAACCCGGGCCAGATGGGGCGAGACTGAGCGTGTAAGCTGATGCCCACCGATTTCGCCATCACCAGAGAGCGTTAAAGTCTAATTCTGTGTCACTGGCTGCTGTGTCAGCAAAGCGACTCCCCTCATGCTGCCACCATCAGGCGGTAGAAGGAGGGAGAACGAAGGAGAGGCTGAGGGACAGAGAGTGGACTAGGGGGAAGACAGACAGAGGAGAGTGAGAAAATGCAGCGACAATGTAAACGTGGTATAGCATTTATTTAATCACACACACACACACACACACACACACACACACACACACACACACAC